>VZRI01001598.1:0-24272 GCA_013397515.1 Upupa epops | reverse complement strand
CCCTCAACTGCTTTTAAAAAAAATTCATCTGCTTATTTTTCCTGGTTGGATGGTCTGTAACAGATTCCCACCACAAACTCACTCTTGCTGGCCTTGCTCCTGATTCTTACTCCTAAGGCTTCAACCTTATGCTCACTCTCATAAATTTCTATGCTTTCATATGTCTCCCTAACCTTGCCTATCCCTTCTGAAAAGTTGATAACCATCAGTTGCAGCCCTCCAGCTGTGGGAGTCATCCCACCACGTTTCTGTAATGGCCACAATAGCATAGTTTTCCTGAACACAGCAGCCTCCAGCTCCTCCTATTTATTGCCTGTGCCTTGTATAAACATTTCAGGGAGGGAGCCAAGTATACAGTTTTCGACACTGAGGGGTGGCAGACCTTCTGGTTATCTGTGATGCCACACTGCCCTACAAGTGTTGTGCTACTACATTCAGAGTTCTCACTAGCCAGGCCAGTTATCCCCCCTTCCCCCTTCATATTTTAGCATGCCTTGCTCCGAGTACTTGTGCTGGGAAGTGGTAGCTGGGGTAGCAGGGTACTGGCATAGCAGTGACAGAAGGTGGTCAGGCTCAGTGAGCAGCTGGCTCACGTTGCAATATTTTCTTCAAGGAAGAGACCCAGGGAAAGGTTTCTCGTGGAAGCTGGCTCCTGTAGACTGCCAGAGGGGGCAGGCACTGCCAGCTGGGGTCTTCCCTCTGCAGCTGTGTGTGGTGATGTTAGCAGGGGAGGCTACTTTGCTGTCCCGAATTAATGCTGCCACTGAGAAATTTTTGTCTAGGGTGCTTGGGTGCAGCAGTGCTCGCATGCAGTGGTGCCTGTTGGGCTCATCACACCTAGAGCTTTCCAGAGTGGGCCACTGTGGGGCTGGAAATGCTCAGCCCTGACTTTGACATGATTATCCCAGTGCAGCACAGCTCCTGTTGTGCCATTGTACCCTGCTGCCAGTCGCCTTCTTGATACATCTAGTCTTCCCTCTGCACCCAAATAATCTCTGCAAAACCCTGCATCTCTCCACCTCTCTTAGTTCCTTCTGTTTTCATAAGGATTATAAAGCAAATCTTTACACCAGACTTACTGAAAGCAAACCTCACGTTCTTGTGTTTGCAGATTGCAGGAAACAAAGGAGAGAGGGATGGCTCTGATCCTGGGCAGCAGCCATAACCTGTTGGGATCCCACAGGAATGACCCTTGGCAGGTTCCTGGCGGGGCACCCTAAAGAGCTCATCAAAATCAGATAAGAAATAGGTGCAGGGTAGGTAAAAAAAAAGGATGATATAATCAATTTGTGGATTTAGCATCTTGGAAAAGGCAAAAATCAAGACTGTTTCTCTGCCCGAGCTCTGCTGGTGCAAATGAACTGGAAAAGGGTGTGCACTGAGCAGCTGAGACATGCATGGCACAGGGCAGCAGAGAAGGAAGAGTTATTCCAGATGTAAGATCTGTCAAAGACTGCTATTAACTTTTGTCTTTTCCCTCCCCCTAACAACTCTCAAGATGAAGAACAAGTCCTTTCACTGACCGCACCAGCATCTACTCAGCACTGTGTGTAGAGAAGGGTTCCTGCCATTGTCCCGTGTGTGACTATGCTCTGCTGGGCTTAGGCTGGTGCAGTGGCAGCAGTCACAGGCAGCAGCATCGTCCCAGCCACTGCAGCCCCAGTGTCATTGAGTCTGGCTGTGTGCCACTGCAGAGAGACAGAAAAAAAGGCCTCAGGTGTGCCCAGCCACGGGATTGCGGCTGTCTGTGCACGTCTGTGCGCGCCTGTAGGGAGCCTTTGCAGCGACACATACGTGAGAGAGTGCTGCCATCTCTTGGCTATGCAAATCAGCAAAGGAGACACAGAGGTACAGTTACACGGAAGCCTAGGGAAACTTGCATTGGTCGGAAAATGTTGCTTATGCTCTGCTTTTCCTTGTTCTGTGTGTGTTTTTACCCTTATTTTCATATCTATATATTATGCTATACGTTGTAATGTCACTATTACCATGTGAAGTGACACTGGGTGTGCAATAGCCCAGACCTAAGCTCAGCACTGGCACTGTGGTAGCTCCTGAGCATGAGCTGAGCATTCGAGCAACTGTACTGCATTGTGGGACGCCAGCATCTTGGGTTTCTAAATATCATGCTTCATTCAATATCTGTTTTTAGTGTTTCAGCCCAATTCAAATTTTTTCTGTAATTTGAGAATGAGTTATTGGATGGTGGTAAGTCTCAGGCTTATCTGTTTGCATCAATAATGTGCTCCAATATCTGGAGCCACATAATTAGCACTTTATTTGGTTTAAAAATGGAGTTTGCAATCACCAAACAAGTGTGAACTCTGTTTTATGTACAGTGTGTACACTCTGTGGTTTCCCAGGACTGAATGGTAACCACCACTAAGCACAACAGATTTCAGAAATGAACTTCAGAAAACAGGATATTGGATCCAGAGCCGAGCATGACTCATTCCTATCCATCCATCCATCCATCCCCACAAACCCATCACCGTGCTTTCTGACAAAGAAAACAGGTTTTGCTTTGACAGCTCCAGGGCACCATCAGCTATAGAGGTTATTTGACAGTATGAGAGCCTTTCTTTTTCATTTGTGTGCATCCAGATAGCTCATCTGTGGTCCTTTGACTTCATAAAGGAAATGAAAATTGTTGGGAAAATGTAGGTGAATGCTTGTGTCTGCCACTGACAGCTTGCTTCCCATGCTAGGCTGGAGCCTAATTGCCACCCATGCTGCAATGACTTTGTGAACCTCCGTGAGGTGGCTTTGTGCTGTGTGAGCTCCTCCTCAGCTGAGAAGCACCAGCCATTAGTGCTTGGTTCAGCTCCATCACAGCCATGGTCCAGCCCAGTGGCTTGGCTGCAGCTGCATGGTACTGGGCTGAAATATGTTCCTGGGGACTCACTCTGATTTAACCATCTCTTTCGGGGTGAATGCTTTTGGTGGAACAGCCCTGTGAAAATAGCCCTGGAAAGCAGTCATAAGCATTTGCTCTATAAGGTACTCCTATCCTTCCCATGCTGATAAAGCCCGTATTTGAGCACGCATGCATAAAAGAAGGAAAAATTGCCTGGGGAGATTAGAGGGTCAAACTGTGCCGAGTATTTTGTCAATGCAGATGTGATCCATTTGAGTGTGACATCTCTGGCAGTGACATAAACTGCTTTCCCAGATAAAATGCTGCCTGTGAATATATCACTTTTCCAATACAGAAAAAGAAATTTCAGTGATGCTGCACTGAAAGAAAGTGGTTGGGAGGGGTAGACAGGGACCTTTTCTGAGCTAATAGCCTGTCGTTGAGAATACGAATGTTCAGCTTGGTGCATTTCAGGATATTTTTCTTCCCTCTGCCCAAATCAACAGCAGTGAGTCATCCCAGCAGACACCATCAGCTGCCATGGTGTTCACAGTGGTTCAGGGCACAGTTGGCTGAAACCCATAGCTTTCTGCTACTGCTGACAGGAGCAGGATCTGATCCCGGCCAGCCTCAGCACCGAAATGGTGATCACTCAATGGAAATGAGTGAGTCAATGGAAACTCAGGAGTCAGAGACACTACATCATATCAGGCAGGGTCTGTCCAAAAGGGTGCAGGGCAAGAGAAGCTATGAAGTAGGCAGCTCACTGCTCCTGCTAGGCAAATCCTAACGCTGGTCTGCTGGGGGACCATTGTGATAGTGGTACAGGAACTCTGCAAGAGCTGCCCAAGCAAAGATCTGGTTTTAGTTTCTCTTACTATCTGCACTTTGGCCACCATAGCTGCTACCAGGACATCCCTGCAGATACAGAGTCAGTACTTCCCCCACCCTACTCTGGCTCAGTGAGGGCTGAAGTGAAGAAGAGCTGTGGGCTATGCCACTGCACCTTTTTCAGTTGGTGCAGCTGAGTACCTGTCCTGTGGGTATCAGACTGCTGGGTGGGGAAAAGGGAGTTTGACACCAGAGCTGTGACTGGGGCTCCCTGCATGCACTTACTTGCACAGAGCTGGTGGAGGGTTGGTGGGGTTCAATTCCTTCCTCATGCAGAGAGCCAACAGCATCCTGCCTTGTAGCACGAACACTGTGGCCAGCAGGAGCAGTGCAGTGATCGTCCCAGCACTGGTCAGGCCACAGCTTGAATAATGTGTTCAGTTTTAGGCCTTTGACTACAAGGGGGACACTGGGGTGCTGCAGTGTGTCCACAAAAGAGCCAAGAAGCTGACAAGTTTTGTGAGGAGCAGTTGAAGGAACGGGGTTTGTTTAGTATGGAGAAAAGTAGGCTGGGGAAAGACCTTATTGCTGTGTACAACTACCTGAAGGAGGCTGTGGTAAGGTGGATGTCAATCCCTTCTCTCAAATAACAGGTGATAGGACAAGAGGAAACAGCTTCAACCTGTTCCAGGGGAGAAGTAGACTGCATATTAGTAAAAGTTTCTTCGCTAAAAGGATTGCCGAGCCCTGGAACATGCTGCCCAAGGAAGTGGTGGAGTCAACACTCCTGAAGAGAAGGAAAAGACCTGTAGATGTGGTGCTTAAAGACAAAGCCTAGTGCTGGACTTCGCGATTAGGTGAATGGTTGGATATGATGATATTAAAGATGTTTTCCAACCTCAATTAGTCTGATTCTGTGATCAGCCCTGTAGGCTAGTGGGCTCAGCATATTGTCTGCCAAATTCAGCACTGCCCACCCAAAAGCCTTCTGGTGGCTCCAGCAGAGTCAGTATGGTGCTTAGCAGGGCAGAGTGAGCATCCTGAGGCAGTGCACATGAGCTCACAGCCAGGAACTGGAAAATGCCTAGATTTCTCCAGGAGAGCTGCAGCACATATATTCCACTGAGCAGCTTTTGCGGAGCTCTGTGATGTGGTTTAAAAGGAAATCAGGAAAGCCTCAGTACTTGTAGCAATTTTCTAGGCTAAATTAGTGTGGCTTAGCCAAAGGTCAGTCCATGGCTGGACCTCACAGATAGTCCTTGTAGATGCAGGTGTCTACTCACAGCACCAGCAAAAATAGCAAATGATGACACACTGGCAGGACCTGGGAAGACTGAGTTTAGTTTACTGCAGAGGGAAGTATTTAAGTAGCATTTCAAGGTCAATAGGGATGCCCTTCTGCCTCAGAAGTCCTTGGCACCACAGCTCCTCTCTATCTCTTGCTCAGGAACAAAAATGTTGATGTTTAAGGAGCAGAGCTTGAAGCTGCTGATTCCAGATGGCCTGGGCTCTGCCTTCTTCCTCAGACTTTGAGGAGGAGAAAAACTTCTTTGCAGCAGAGGTGGCTCCTGGCACACAAAGTGGTGGGATGAGGAAAACTTGATCTCACACAATCATCACACTGAAGACATTCTCCCTTCAGTACTGATACTCATCAACCAGACAGGCAGGTTAGAGTCACTGGAGTTCTGCATCTAAAGCTGATGTCCACTGATTTGCAACCATTCCAGAGCACAGGCAGTTAAATACGGTGTTCCCTATTTTTGCAGGAATCTGCTCAAAGGAGGTAAGGATGATAGTAAGAGGAAGCAGAGGAGATTCAGTAGGGCTGAATTAGTGAAGAGTCCGGTATGCTTTTGTTCTGCTGGTCACAAGACCCTGAATTACATCTCAAGAATAAGGCCAAAAGACCATCCCACAACAAAGAGGTGCTTTCAGCCTACTATACTGGGGCCACAAAAGGCAGAGCTATCTGGAAAGTAATAATGTGAATGTTTTTAATAAGAGACAGGTCTGAGCAGTGCAGAAATTTTTTGTCTTGAGCAGGTGCCCCAGTTACACCAGGCCCTAATTTTCTCACTCTTTTCCGCTTCTCATGTGAGTATCCCATGCTCTGTGCACTGAGTGGGGCAGAAATTAATAACTGGAAAGGGCACAGTTTTCCACTTAAATTTGTGAACATGTAGTCTGTGGGCTTAACCGTACTTGGAGTGGTGGCAGAGTAAATCTGAGGTTCATGTAGTTTATTAGAGTTACTCTAGGTATAATGAACTGCAGAACCCATCCGTGCATACGATAGAAGTTCCACATCCTGAATAAGAAAATGAATCCAGGATCAATGCTGCATTTTCACCCCTCCCTTGAATCTAAGAGTTACCTCCTCACCTTCCCAAGTTGAGCAGGAAGAGAGAGTGATTTACATTATTTATGAACTGAGTTCTAATTAGGCTAATTACCAGCTAATTAAAGTCTTCCTGTTAGCTCTCCCACGCTGTTTTGCCCTAACACTCAGCATGGGGAGTTCTTAGCTGAAGAAGCTGAAACCATTTCTTTGGAACGCATTCAAAAATTAATTTAATATGCAGTATCTACTGGGACTGAGTGAGTCAGAGCGCTCTGATGGGACAGTAGATGTGCTGCAATTTATTTGTACTGGAGTTTAAATTAGATTGATGGAGCCATTCTTGAATGCTCTTGAAGATGCTACTTGATGGAGAGTAGGGGGGGAATAAAGCACAGCAACAGGCTCTTGGTTTTGTAGCATTCTCCCACCTCACTGTGGCAATCACACTGTTGGATTGTGGTGCATGTTCAAGTAGATGCCTGGGATTTTGAAGAGTCATCAACACCAAGTCAAGGAGATTCCTCAGGAGACAAGAGGTGGTCTGAGGAGCTGTGTCAAGTAGAAGCTTGAAGTCAGCCTGAATTTTAAGGTTTAGATCTAAGCATTTGACAGAAATGGCCTCGATAAAGACTTGTAACACCTAGTATCTCTTGGAAAGACCATTCACATTCCTACAGAAGAGGCCAAATTTTGCTGGCAGTGGTGCCTGCAGGTGTTTTTGCAGCAGCAGGTGACTGCAGTTTGAGACACAGCTTGAGGGTCCAGGCACTCCTTGCTGAATCTGAGGCTGTTCCTCCACATCTCATTTTCTCCAGGGTAGCTGAAGCTGTTTCCCTCTTCTTCAGCCCATGTGCTATGCAGCAAACCCCACCAGGCTGCATCTGGGGTCTGCCCATCTGCCAGAAATCCATTTGGAAGCTGAGTAAAATAAATTGGATGTACGGTGTAATAAACATACAAAGGATTATTTGCTTTGGTTTGCTTTTCAAAGGTTAAGAAGCTCTTTCAAGTGTCTTGGGCTTTATTTATCACTTAGACATAGACCAGCACAGGCAAGTACATTTATGGTGAAAGATACCTCAGAAGCCCTTTCTTTACACTTCACAGCTGTCAGGTATCAAAGGCTCAGATAATTTGATTAAAGCTAAAGAGGAGCAGCAAGTATATATGCAGCTGTGGCAATGTGCAACCACAGGCTGGGCATCCATGGGCCCTGGGCAGCTCCACTTTCCTAGTGCTCAGCATGCTGTCCAGTTACTCTCAGTGTTAGGGATGACCTGGGAAGGGTTTTTTGTTAAAAGCCTGCTGTAAAACATTAACAGACATCCTTTTGGGTTGAACCCTTGCCATTTGGATATGTAGGAAGGTGTCATCAGCTGATCACTTGACCAGGTCCAAGACAAGATTAACCAATTAATTTAGTTAATGTGCTAATGGGCCGAAACAAAAAGGAGAGTTCAAATTTGCTCATAAAATCACAAGCAAAACCAAAGCCTGGCTCAATTTGGGGGAAAACAAGACACAATTCACCCAACGTAGAAACTCCAAAACAGAGATTAACATGTTCTTACGTAATTAACATGTTACGATTAACATAATTACGATTAACATGTTCTTGCTGTCTCGGGGAAGAATCCTACAACAGTTGTTTTCTTTCCTAGCTCAGTCTGTGCATACATCTCTCAGCCCCAAAAGGTCTTTTAAGGGCCAGTTCCCTGTTCCATTTCCAGTGTGTCACTTCCTATGGACTATGAACGGGGAAGGGACTCTCTCCATTTCAGCTATCACAGTATCACAGTAATGATGAGGCTGGAAAAGACCTTAAAAATCATCCAGTCCAAGCTAAAACCAACCAAATAACCTAACATATGAGATCTAGATCATGCCACTCAGCATTTCATCCATCCTAGCCTTGAACACCTCCAGAGATGGCGACTCGGCCACCTCTGTGGGCAGCCTGTTCCAAAATCGGATCACTCTTTCAGTGAAAAACCTTTTCCTAATGTCAAGTCTAAACCTCCCCCGATGGAGCTAAAGACTGTGTGACCCCTTGTCCTGTCTCCAGTGTCCAGAGAGAAAAGACCAGCCCCTGCCTGACCATAACCACCTTTTAGGTAGTCATAGACAGCAATAAGGTCACCCCTGAGCCTCCTCTTTTCCAGGCTAAACAGACCCAGCTCCATCAGCNNNCTGTCCTCTAGTACCTCCAAGTCTCTTTCTACCTGAGTACTCTCTAAGAACCCTATTCCCAGCCTATAGTACTGCCTGGGGTTATAACCAAAATTCAGAACTCGACACTTAGACTTGTTAAAACTCATCCTATTAGAGTCTGCTCATCTCTCCAGTCTGTCCAAGTCCCTCTGCAGGGCCCTCCCACCCTCCACAGATCAACATCAGCTCCAATCTTGGTGTCATCTGCAAATTTGCTCACGATGGATTCCAACCCATCATCAATATCATCAATGAAGATGTTGAACAGGACCAGACCTAACACCAACCCTTGGGGAACACCGCTAGTAACAGGTCGCCAACTAGATGCAACACCATTTACCACCACTCTCTGGGCTCATCCATCCAACCAGTTCCTGACCCAGCATAAACTATTCCAGTCAAAGCCCCTTGCTGCCATCTTCACCAGGAGTATATCATGGGAGACTGTGCTGAATACTTTACTGAAATCCAGGTAAACCACATCCACAGCCTTCCTCTCATTGACCAGCCTAGTTACTTGATCATAAAAGGAATCAGGTTAGTCAGGCAAGACCTACCCCGCCTAAACCCATGTTGAAGTGACTTAATCTCTTGGCCGTCACGCAGTTGTTGCATGATTGCACTCAGCACTAACCGTTCCATAACTTTGCCCAGAACTGAGGTGAGGCTAGCAGGTCTATAATACCTGGATCATCCTTCTGACCCTTCTTGTGTATGGGGGTCACATTCACCAACTTCCAGTCATCTGGGACCTCACCTGTGATCCACAACTTCTGACAAATTATGGAGAGTGGTTTAGCAAGCTCATCTGCCAGCTCTCTCATCACTCTGGAGTGAATCCCATCTGGTCCCATGGACCTGTGGGGATCCAAATGGATCAGCAGGTCTCTAACTAGTATCTCTTGGATAACAGGGGAACTACACTGTACCCTATCCCCACCTACCAGTTTAGATAAGTAGTCATCCTGAAGACAATGGATGGCAGGTGAAACATTTCCTCTACTGCTCTCTGAGGTTCCAGCTTCCACTCTTTTCTTTCACCATTCTCTGAGGACAAGATGACTGCCATGCCAAGCCCAGTGACATGAGTTTTGAACACAGACCAGATATAAAGTGACAAGAAGCTGGAAACTGGAAACAGGAGGCTCCAAACCTGTCGTACATTGTCACAAATCTCAGCTTGGAATTCTGAGCCACCCAGTACAGGCTGCATAGTAACTCCACAGTGCCCCAGGCAAGACACCTGCTCAAATTCAAACCACTGCTGGAGGTGTGGTGGGTGCTGCCTGGAGTTTTACAGTGGTACATGTGTAGATGCCATGTACAGTATTTCTTGCTTGGAATTCTCTTTGCAAATGTGCTGAAACCTCAGCTTTAGGGCAAGAGAAAAGCATGCCCTGGACACACACCAGGATTTCCAGTTCAGGTAGATCAATCATTGCTGGATAAAAAGCACTGAAGCAGAACCCTTTTGAATAAATTGGAGTTGCTCCTTGCAGCTGGGCACGTGAGTCATCAGTATGTTCATACATACTCATTTTAGTCAAATCTGCTGTTTTTCACTACTAGTGTTGATGTACAGAAGGCATTGAAATTAAGCGCTGCATGTTAAAGATCAATTAGCTCTTAATCCCGCTGCAAATGACACTGGTATTTGGAAGACATATGTGCACCCACATCCCTGCTTAGGTTCGCTGGGAAATTTACAGCCCTCCTGCCAGCTGCCAAGAGGCCATTTCCTCTGCAGCAAACCTGAAACTTCAGTTTCTAGCTCCACTCTTTTACCAAGTATGTTTTTGTGTTCTGCATTGAAAGTTCTGGAAAGAGCAAGCTGGTCAGAGGCAGCAGGGAGCTGCTGTCTGCTGTCCTTCAGACCTTGCTCCCCAGTCCCGGGACTTATTGTGAGTAACCAAAGGGATAGATTCACATTATGGCTGTAGGCTACAGGAGGAAGCACATCACCCCTGGTGTCATTAACAGCAGCTTAAGGGGAGAAGAGGAAGCACCAGCACAGCTCATGTTAAGGGAAGTGCTGTGAGATCTGGTGCAGGGCTGGTATCAGGGGCCTTATACTGTTCTATCAGAAGAATTGCTGAGATAAGAGAAAGTATGGCAGACATGCTTCCCTGGATTAGCAGAGACTCTGAATGAAATTTGCTCCAGTCCCCACAGGCAGTCCTGTGTGTGTGCTGATTACTGGGGGCTTCTCTGCTGGTTTAAACAGAGGGGTTCTATGCTGATTTTCTATGCAAGCAGCTTTGTTTAGCTGTTTCCTGTGATCTTGGGTCTCTTTGAAAAACAAGTGGTATATTGAGGAGTAAATCACATCTCTCAAATGCATTGTTTAGAGGAACATTGTTTAAATGTGGTGTGGCACCTGCCTGGATGTTCCTGCTCTGCGGTTGGTGTTGCATGGAGGTGGAGGAGACTGCTGCTCAACGCCTGTGACTTACACACCCCCTTCCCAGCGTGCAGCTCTTACCAGGAGTTCAACACGCTCCATCACACACCAGTCTTGATGGAACCTCGTATGGCTGTCACCTGGGCCTAGAGAAACAGCCCTGTGGAAAGGGAGCAGGGAGCTCTTTCCAGCCTGATAATTTCCCTGATGTCAGTAAGGGGACTGGAGAGGAGCTGCTGCTCCTGGAGGAAGGGTGTGCTTGGCAAATTCCCTGCTGCTAAAAGAAATGCCTGGCAGTTAGTTGCAGATGGCTTTAGCCATCACACGAGGATTATAAAATGAATTAAACCAGCACAGAAGGAAGGCGATTCTTGCACCAGATCAGTTCCCTAGTGTGGTTTGCACTGTGTTTCCCCAATAAAGTGAAATGGCGCAGTGTGGGCAGGACTGAGCTGGTGGAGAGAGGCCCTGCCCTTGAGAGCAGGGCAGTGTGCCAGGGGGCAGACAGGTGAAACACAATGTTCCTTCTTGTCATTTTTCTCTATTCTGGACTCAGAAATACAAATTCTGCTACATAAAGGATTTGGGCACCTTTTTCTGTGTTTCCCTTCCATTCCTGTGTGAAAATAGATGCAAACAGAGTTTGATAAAGACTGGTGGCAGAAGTGATTTAGACTGCCGACAAGAATGAACTGGAAGCACAGAAGGACTTGCATCTCTGCCTCTGGTTGATGCCAGCAATGTAGATGTTATTTGTCGCTTCCGACCATGCACATGACTTTGTCAGTTCAATCAAATTGCTCTTTTTGACGCTACATTAGGAACTCAGGGGCTCCTTGGCATTTCTTCTGAAGTCAGGGAAGTACCTGGGACAGGGGAAGGACACCCTGATGCCATGCAGCCTCTGCAAAGGGCTGGAGGCCAGGGATGGTGCTGGGGGGGCTGCACCCAGCTTCAGACACAGATCGATGTTGGATGTAGAGAAGCAGCATGTTGGGGATCACCAACAGTGTTTGTCCCTGTTGTGATGCTGGTCCTTGGAGAAGCCCAGAGGAACTCGCCTGGTCACGGAAAGTATTTGCAGATGGTGGTAGAGAGAACAGCAGTAAGAAACTTGACGTCATCTGCTATGGCTGCTCGTAGGGTTGCTCGTTCTGTCTCGCCTGCCAGGGGCTATTTTTAGCATTATCTCAAATGTGGCTCCTCACTGGGGTTTAGTTGCTTAGCAGCCGCATCGCCACTGGCGTGATTAGGATGGGAGCAGGCAGTTAGTAATGCACATGTGTGGAGATTACCTTGTATTTTCCACCCAGCTGCTACCCAAACACATAGCAGCTCTCGGGTGTGTGCGACTGGGGGTTTCTGCCCCAGGGGCTGATGTCTCCTGCGCGCAGCTGTGAGAAGCCCCAGGGCCTCAGGACTGCCTGCATCTCCTGTTTGGTGATGGGTTTGCTCTGCTTGGGAATAAGCATCAAAAAATGAGTCTTACACCCCAGATATTTCTCTATGGAAGTCCTCAGCCTGCAGCCAAGAAGATGCAGTGTACAAAAGATCGGTAGGATGCTTTGTTCTTTGGTGAACTAAAGGCTGTGGTTGTTGTCTTTCTGGATGTCAGTAAAGCCTTTGACACTGTTTGTCATATCATTCACCTTCACAAACTTATGGCACAAGCCTTGGAGAGGTGTACACTCTGCTGGGTTAAATGCTGAGTAGGTGGTTAAACCCAAAGAGTGGTGATGAATGGAGTTTAATCGGGTCAGCAACTGGTCACAAATGGTGTTTCTCAGTATTGAAGCTGCTCCCGTTTAATACATTTATTGATGATTTGGATGAGGGGATTGAGTGCACTCTGCAGGTTTTGCTGATAACACCAAGCTGGGCAAAGGGGACCTACAGAGAGATCTGGACAGGCTGGATCAATGGGCCAAGGCCATTTGTTTGAGATTCAACAAGGCCAAGTGCTAGGTCCTGCTCTTGGGTGACAACAACCCAGTACTTGAGAGAGAATGATTGGAAAGCTGCTTGGTAGAATGAGGCCTGGGGGTATTGACAGTTGCTTAAACATGAGCTAGCAGTGTGCTCAGGTGGCCAAGAAGGACAACGGCACCCTGGCTTGTATCAGAAACAGTGTGGCCAGTAGGAGTAGGGAAGTTATCATCCCTCTGTACTGGGTGTTGGTGAGGCCACACCTTGAGCACTGAGGTGCTGCAGTGGGACCAATGAAGGGCTACAAGGTTGGTGAAGGGTCTGGAGAGCAAACCCTGTGAAGAGTGGCTGAGAGAGCTGGGGCTGTTTAGCCTTGAGGGAAGGCCTGATTGCTCTTTACAACTACCTGAAAGGAGGTTGTAGAGAGGTCATGATTGGTCTCTCTTCACAGGTGACAAATGATAGGACAAGAGGCAGTGGCCTCAAGGTGCACCAGGGAAAGTTTAGGTTGGACATAAGGAAAATTTTTATTGAAAAGGTTGTCAGGCCTTGGAATAGGCTGCTCAAAGAGGGTGTTGAATTGCCATTCCTGCACATGTTTAAAAGGCATGTAGACCTGAAGTTTAAGACATGGTTTAATAGTGGGCCTGGGACAGTTAGATTAATGGTTAATCTTAAAGGTCTTTCCATTCTATGATTTTACTTTCACATGATGTTTTCTCTGACATATGTAGAATTGCATGTTTCTAAAACTGCCTACCAAGATTGCCAGTATCTGAGAATGGAATTACATTTTCATAAAGCCAGTGATGCCCTCAGTCATAGTAGTGCTCTCGGAGACAAAGGAGTTCTTTTTTCTCAAATTGAAAGATTTGGTACTTGAAATATATCTGCACAAATTGGTTAAATCAAATTGTTGAGCCACAGATAACTTTATAAATACATTAAGCTGAAGAAAAAATTCTCTTAGGTCTCCATGCCCTGACAGGATCATATTAAAACAGGAAGGTCCTGCAATGAGTTACTGTAGCTACAAATGCAGTACACAAAGGACTTTGGGAGACCTTCTCACCAAAATGGCAGGAGCCCAAGCTGATGCAGTTGTAGGCACATCCCAGCCCCAGGCAAAACAATGTCTGTATTCCAACTGTCAGAGTACCGCAGCTTCTCTTAGAGTCATCACAAGAGNTTCTTCTCCATCTTGGTGTCTGTGCTGCTGCTGCTAAGAAAAATGCTCACCCCTTCTGAGGAAAATTTATGCTGGGAGGATAGCTTCACCTCAATTTGTGGAATCCTCTTTGTTAATTTGGTTGATCGTGCACTTTATAGACTTAAGAGCATTGAGACATTCTCTTAAAATGTCCACAGACACTGAGATTTTGGGAGATGGATCACTGCTGCAATTTCTGAAGAAGTTCTGAATACTTTATCTCAGTTTCATGTAGGAGCATTGTGACAAAATGCTCTGTGTCTGTGTTTATGTCTCATGTGGGGTTTTTGATGGGATATGTGTGTGAGAATGAATTAAAATGTCTCAGTGCCTTTTTTCCCCAAATTGAGTCAGTTGTTTCATTGTCTGCATGTTTGTAAGTGATTTTCCTAAACTCTCCCTATGTGTCTTGCACTTTAGATAAAGGTTAAAATATAGTTGGGGTATCTAAACCACGACATCAATGATTCCCATATAAGAAGGATGGAGTCCAAGGTGGGTCCGCTACAAGGTTGTTTAGACAGCAAGCTGTCCTTCACCCTCTGCTCAGGGATGGCCTTGCCCAGTGCCTCTTGGCAGAGGGACAGCCAGCATGGTTTGACCAGGAACCTGCCCAAGAAGCCTCCATAAAAGGACAGAGAGGCAGTCGAGATTAGTTGGCAAAGACAGGCTTTTATGGATGGACAGAAAGGGGGATGTCCAGTACCTTGACGCCATGCTTGACTGTGGTCTGGCTCTCAACGCTCTTTTTTGAGCTGTTGTAGAACAAGAACGTCCTCTGCAGAATTCTAGCTGGAGACAGAAGAACTTCATTAGCACCTTGAATCCTGTTTAAATTCTAGGATAGTGAAAATTATCCTCAAGGGTGATCAAAAGCTTGCACATGGGCATGGAGATTGCACAAAGTGGAATACTGAACATAATACAATAAACCTGAAAATTCAGGCTAAGGCCATGGGGTACCTTCTAGGGCATATCCTGCTTCTGCCTGCCCAGGCCCCTTGGGGACATGCTGTAGCTCCTGTTCCTGTGCTTGTATCTCTTCATTTTGTGTAACTGACTGTGCCTGAGAAGCCTCCACACTGAAGTGGGGGTGATGCAGAGCTATAGGTCTCTGAGCACAAAGCAAGGAGATACTCAGAAGGAGGGGAAGCAGTGGGGTTGTGCCGCAAGGTCTGTTGCAATGGTGCTTGATCTGGGCAGCTCAGGAAGGGAATGGTAGTCTAGGATCATCTCAATAACTTGCTGCCCAGTTATCAGGGAGGGACATCATTGCAAACAGGTGCTATTTCAGGAGTAAAGCTGCCAGTGAGATGGAAGGTCTCCATCAGGCATGGGGCCCTCAATGCTGCTGTCGGAAGATTATTTCTGCAGTGTGTCAGAAGCTCCTGGGAGAAGTCCTGCAGCATCCAAACCAGGGATCTAATTCCTGTTCAAGGGAAGCAATGTCTGACTCTCACTCCTTGTTTAATCCGGAGTAGGTTATGCTGCTGCGTGTTTCATACCCAGGATGTCATATGGAGCATGGCCACACTCCTCTGGCTTCCAGCTTGGAAGCCCTATGTGTAAACCTGTAGACACTGACTTAGCTTAAAGGCAGAAATCAAGTGTGAATTCAGCCATCTTTGCCAGCTTGGTCCACAGATGCATTTCTAGAAAGCCATTCCTTGGTGTAACTGAGAGCTATGAGCTCAGTAGTGTCAACAAAGAGTTAAGAAGGGTAGGCTAAACCAGAGCTCAAGTGGTTTGAGGAAAAGTACTGTACAGTACTTCCCAACGGAGGATGTGCTTTTGTCTGGTTATAGATGGCACCTTAGAGTAGTCTTTAATCACTTGAAGATTAAATGGTAATTCCCAAGCTACTGGAAACTCAGCAGCTCAGGAAAATCATTCCCTTAAAGCATGCTTGAGTGGTGGAGCTGTTTCGTCTCCCTTTGTCCTCTTTAACAGATGTACAGAACCAGTTACTGTGGTATTTTTCCTCACCAGTCCTGGGAAAGGTGGATATGACAGACAACAGCAGCAGTGGCCTGAGAATACTGGCCAAAGCAGCAAAATGCTGGTGATGTTACTGCTATGGTCCTGAAAAGGCAATGGAGGATTGAGAACACTGTGCCTGTGCTCCTGTTCCGCTGCAGCTACAGCCAACTCATTTTCAGTGGCTGGCATGTGGCCTGGCTGAATTAACCTGGTGTGCACCCCACTGTCTGCACAGACATGCCCCCAGGTGATGCTGGAAAGGTTATTCCTTAGCTTTTCACTTCTATTAATCATGTTTACTCTTGCACCCATATTGATGATTTTCAGACATGAT
Source organism: Upupa epops (assembly GCA_013397515.1). Lineage (NCBI taxonomy): Eukaryota > Metazoa > Chordata > Aves > Bucerotiformes > Upupidae > Upupa > Upupa epops. Next base: position 8,178 of record VZRI01001598.1, on the reverse strand, counting down.
GCAATGTTAAAGGGTGAAGTTAAACCCCCTCTGCCCTTGTGAGGCAGTGTGAGAGCAGATTTGGATGCTTTACTTCAAAGCAGCTAAAAGCATAAAGCTGTGCATTTGCAAAAACAGCCGCTTGCTGGGCCTATTTCGTTTTTAATGAAACACTTTCTGCATTCAAATTCCAGTTGCCTCTTGCTCTGTGATGGTGCCTTTGCTCTGCCACCTGCTGCCAGCACCGGCACCACCACAGCCACATCCAGGTCTTGGGTTTTTTTTCTTCATTGTGAAATAATTATAAAATAAGAAGTAACATTGAGGTGGTTTAGGGCAGAGTTTTATTCTAATACTTTTTTGCTTAATGCTCTTTGCTTTGGCAAACATGTCCTGAGTGGGGAAGGAAACGAGCATTAACATTTATCGCACGTTAAGTGCTATTGCAGATAGAAAGGCAAATGCCAAACGTACATATGTCACTTTAGGAATAAATGCCTTGGGCAAGTAGAGGCGTTTCCTACCCGATTATGTGGCCTTTTTGATGTAAATGTTATGGATGTGTGGTAATATTTGGCCATCTGCTGATGGTATTAAGAATTGCACAGACATGACTCAACGGCACCTATTCACCCTGGCTTCTGCAGAAGTCATCACTGAAGGGCTGCAGGGACCCCAGCACCCTGCAGAGGTAGCAGGAATTACCTCACATGGCAGGATGGGGTGATATAAAAAAGAAATCCTGACCTTTGTCTGTAACAGTGGGTAGCAACTAGCAGATGACCCAGCTGGCCTCTGGCAAGCTTTCCCCAGGCTGTTGAGGACTCTTGACTTTAGGTAGCTTCTAGAAGAGCATTTGTCTATTGCCTATAGCCTATAGGGTCATGGGCCATATCTGGGAACAAAACCCAGGGCACAACAATTTCTGGATGAGACAGGAAAAGGAGAGGTGCAAGATGAAAGAAGGGAAGATGAGGAAAACACAAAATGGAAAAGGTATAACTAAAAAGCATGTGGGGAAGTTGTTTTGTGTGTTTGAAGCTCTAAGGGAGGACATGGGGACAAGAAACAGAGAAAGCTGAGGAGTGGTGGAAGTGATGAACTCCTGTAAGGAGAGGGAAGTTAGGATCTGCCGTCTGGATTATGATAATAGTGAAACTCATCCCTCTAGTCCACTGTGCTCCTCTGTCTACACAGGCTATGGAGCAAGGGGAAGAGGTGAGAGTGCAGAACATTTACACTCCTGTCCAAGCCATGCAAGCACTAGTGTTTGTATTTTACATCTTGACTGGGTGTGCTGGATGAGTAGCAGGATGCACTGTCCTTGTGGGCTGTGCCAGTGCCCCTCCAGCCTGCCAGCTTTCCTGACAGATCAGGCAAAATGGTGGGTTCTGGAGTAAATCCAGAGGTGTGGTCTAACTTTGCTTTGATTCCATGTCAGAACCAAAAGCAGTTGTTTGAAGGTTTCGTCACTTGTTTTGTTTTCCTTTTGCTCTTGGACCAGCCAGCCTGTTCAGTGTGCCAATAGTGCAGTGGCACTGGACAGGGTAGACACATGAGTACCTCAACTGTGTCACATAAGAGACATCTGGTGCTAAACCTCTATAGTCTTCTCCTGCTCTTCCCTCTTCACATGCACATGTAGTGGGATTCTGGTCCTGTGTATTAAAAGAGAAGGTATGTAAGCAGATGTGATGTTACAATCTGTCCAGCATCAGGTGAGCTCTGACAATATCTGCTTATCTTATCTTCCTCCATCAAATGAGATTTCAGAAGCTCTCATCCCTGCGGCCCCACAAAATGATCAAGTAGATGTTTTAAGAGGTAAAAAAGGAGGACTTAAACCCCCAGAAACATAGTGAGTTAGGAAAGGTTTCTAGAAGAGACAGATTAACACATTTCCTTTTAGTCTTTCCTTAACATCTTCATTACATCTCTTTCTGCTGATTTATTCCTCAGCACAGAGGTGTGTACTGTAAGCCCACCTCCACAGAAGTAGGGGTGGCTGGCATCCTTGTAACATCAGTCCCATCTCTGGGAATCTCAGCTGTGGGTTGTGAGCCAGGATCAGAGGATCTACAGTGAGAGTTAGAATTGGGTAAGGGAAGGTGATACCTGAGTCGTGGAGTTCAGTAGGAGTATGGCCCCTAGGCTGGACAGTGCTCGAGCATAAGGAGCAGTCTTCGGTGTGTTTATCACTGCTTGATNCATCTGTAAAAAAATGAGTATTTTTTTATGTTTAGCTGTCATTAGTTTGGAAATTGCTTTTGTGTTCAACAGACAAGTGTATGGACTTGCTTCTGCTCATCTGCTTTCCAGCTCAGTTTTTTTATTTCATATTTCTCACTTCTCACCAGAAGCTGTTTGTTCTGGTTTCAGCTGACGTAGTGTTAATTTTTAACTAGTAGCTGCTAAAGTGCTATAATTTGGGTTTAGGATGTGAACCATATTGATAATACACTAATGTTCGAGTTGTTACTGAGCAGTGTTTACGTTAAATCAAGGACTTTTCTGTCTAAATGCTGTCATGGTGAAAAGTTTTGCTCTGGAGTCCAATCGGAATCTCCCCAGGAACAACTTGTATCAATCACCCCCTGTCTTTTTTATGTGACTCCTTGTGAAAAGAGTCTCCATCTTCATGGTAGCCACACAATGTTCTGGTACATGGTAATACAATGCTAAATTGATGTGCTTATTCTCAGAGTTGTGTTATATAACACCTTGCTTGCTCTCTGTGTTTCCTGTTGTGCTGTTTATCATCTCTGGGGCTGGATTAAGGTTATCACTTGTAACACTGGCTTATTATATGATAAAATTACCAGTTATTGAGGCTAATCTGGAATTTGTACTCAGCATTGCCACTGTCTCTGTGCTCTGTGAACCACCTCTTGGAAACTATTAATAATTACACCCTTTGCCTTTTCTCCTTAGAGAGTCAGTCTGTGGAGGAGACAATGAGGAGACACTTTTCCAAACTCCTTCACCTAAAAACTAGAGGTTAAACCACAACTGCATTTCGGACAACAGGTGTCTGTTCCCAGTCTTACAGCTTGGCTTTTCATAAAGATCTGAAAAAAAAATCCCAAAAGATGGTATTAGGGAGCTCAAGTACAGCATCACAGCCACTTCACTGCAGCAAAGTGATGTTTTTCATCTTAGAGTAAAATAGAAACCTGACATCTCTTGAAGGAATTGGTGAAGATGGCATACAGAAGTGAAGTACTGGTGTTAGGTGGTGATCTGGGATGGGGACAAACTCCCAAAAGTCGCACCCTACAGGGAGAGGAGTCAGACTTTCAGGGGTAGGGAGGGTTCTTTGGCCAAAATGCCAGTAACTTGACCCAAAGAAGTGAAGTTTTGTGTGCTTTCTCCCTCACTACACTCTGTCATTGTAAGTTCAAATCTCTTCAGTCATAGAATCATTAGGGATTGGAAGGGACCTCGAAAGGTCATCTAGTCCAATCCCCCTGCCACAGCACGATCACCTAGACCAAGTTGCACAGGAGCACNACCTTGAGAAGAGCCTGGCTCCATCCTCCTGACACTCCCCCCTCACATATTTATAGACATTCATGAGGTCAATCATCAGTCTCCTCTTCTCCAAGCTCAAGAGACCCAGCTCCCTCAGCCTTTCCTCATAAGGGAGCTGTTCTACTTCCTTCATCATTTTTGTTCCTCTACACTGGACACCCTGCAGAAGCTATGTGTCCTTCTTGAACTGAGGCCCAGAACTGGACACAATAGTCCAGATGCAGTCACAGCTAAAATCTGTCTGTGGTCTAACAGCATTCATAGCATCTGTCTTCCAATTTGATAGTTTAGTAATATCCTGAGTATCATTTAACGCTACTGTTACACTTGCCTGTCAAGTGTTTATCTCAACTCCTGCCTGGCTCACCAACTATGTCATTGGTTGATCAGGTCTGATATGAGATTAGCCAATTAGTTTAGTTCATGTACTAATGAGCCAAAAGAAAAACAAAACAAGAAGTGTCCAAAACCCACTTCTAAAGTTGTAGGCAAAACCAAAAACTAACTCAATTTGGTGAAAAACAAGAAGACACATTTAATTTACACAAAAACCCCAGCACAAAGGCATACAGAGATTAATTACATGTTCTTACAGAACCATGCCAAGCTGTTGTCTCCATTCCCTCAAAGGGAAGAGACTTTCAGCAGCTTTTTAACTTGTGGGAACATGGTGTCCATTGCTCAGTCTGTGCATACATCCCTCAGCACCAGAGGGCCTTTTTAAGGGCTAGTTCCCTGTTCCATGTGCCTCCAAGCAAATCTTCCATTTCCAGTGTGCCAGTACCTATGGACCACAAATGAGGAGAAAACTGTCTCCATTTCAGCAAACAGTGGATTACTGGTGAAACGTTTCCTCCACTGATTTTTGAGGTTCCAACTTTCACTTTTTTCATTCACTGCCCTCAAAGGGCAAGATGACTGCCATGCCCAGCTCAGTGACATGTGTCTCTGTCCAAACAAAGATGAAAGTGAAGAAGGAGCAGGAAACAGGAAGCTCCAAACCAGTCATACCAGTTCACAAAGTTGCAAACAGTTGTCTTAGAATCACAAGTTGCCACAGTAACTCCCCAATGCCTCAGGCAAGAAACCCGCTCAAATTCAAATCACATCTGGTACAGAATGAATATCAATCCCTTGCAAAGCTGGAGGCTGGGATATTTGTGAAAGTATTCTTTTATGCTGAGTTTATTGTTGATTTGTTTAGTGATCCTCTTTCACATCTTCAATTAAAGGAAAAACATCTGAAAAAGAAAGGAAGAAGAGGCAGTTTGTGTATGCTCATGTTAGTGTTCATGATCTACATCCTCTTCATCCTGCTTACCTGTGGCTCAGCCGAAGACAAGTTGACCTACAATCCCTGTTGCTGTATCAGGATGGATCATATCAGTTTTATGTAAAGAGCTCCTTAACTTTGAGAATATTTGATCCGTAAATGGCCCGAACAACATCCATTGCATTGAATGGTAAAGTTGTCATATGGTGTGTTTGCTGAGCTGTGTCTCAGCAAAAGAAACCCTGGGCTGGAGAACTGTGGGGTTAAAGCAAAGTAGATATGAGACACTTCTTGCCACAAGACAAATGGCATTACTCGCACAATGTGAACAAGGTCTACCTCAGGGCTTGCGAATGCTGCCAGCTTTGCACATGCAGACAAAAAGCATTAAAGAAAGCTGCCTTATTATTTTGTTGTGTTGTCTTTTCTGGGACTTGTCTGTTTGCTGGGTTTGTGCTCTCACAGTGAACACACTTTGAAGCTCTCTTTGCATGCTGTGTGTTTAATTGCCTTCACAGACAGGCACCTCGTGCCACACAGTCTGTCTTGTTGGCAGTCTGTGAAATATTTTGCCATTGTCTGCACAGTGTTCAGAATAGCCAGGTCCAATTCACTGATAATATCATGGACTCTGGAAGACAAACTTCCTTGGGGAGCAGACACAGTACATGCAGCTTTGGACTGACTACAAAACAATCCCACTTCTTTGTGCTGAAAGTGGAAAATTATGCCTAGAAAAATAGAAGGGAATAATAATGTCGACTTCTAGCAGAGAGTGTGTTGCATGCAACCAAAGTCAATGTGATTGTTCCAGTGATTCTATCTGTAGGATGAATTCATTCTTGTGCCTTGGTGGCCCTTTCTCTCTTACAGGAGCAAGCTGTAGTCCAGAACAACTGCCAGGATTTAGCAGCAGCTGGCTCAAAGGAAGATAGGGCTTCTTAGCAAGGATTCTCTCTTGGGAACTGGCTAGAGCCTGCTAGGCCCTGAGTTCTGACCATGTTTTCCCTTTCTCTTGCTGTTTCAGTTTTTTTATCAGCTGACTTCAGGTAGCAAAAGGTACAGGCCCTCATTTCTTTCACTGTCACAGGAAGATTCATAGATTCATTCTGCTATTCCAGGAACTATTGAAAACTAAGGCAGGGAAGAGTCAGCAGTGATGGAAACAGGAGAAATACAGCAGGAGCTATTCAACTGTCCTCAGAGATTTTCACCCTGCAGTTAATAATTGAAGGAGAGTATCACAATGGAATTAATTTTAAATCATCTACATAATCAAATAGAAATTACTGCTTTTATCTACAAACAAGATGGGAGTAACAATATAATTTCAATAAAATCTCATCCAACAAAACTGAGTTTTATTTAATGCAAAAATGACAGGACTTGCTGCCTCGCACTGCTCTATGTGCCTGAAAATCCTGTACTTTACCTTCACCATTGACATGAGAAACCTTTGCTTAATACTCAGCGCCTGACTGAAAAATAAACCAGGGCCCTACACTTTGTCTCTAAATTATAACCTCAAGTCCACACTGCTCTCAGAGCTGTATCTGCTCTCAAAGACAAAGTCCACCGGGAGAACCTAGCACTAAGTTGAATGATGCCCTACTTGTTTTGATATTACTTACCTCTCCAAGTAACATGGCTCCTTTACACAGCAAAAATTTATCTTGGTCTTTTGCGGAAGGGACTGAGGGGTCAGTGAAGACAAAGTGAGTGAAGCCTTCCTGTGGTCCCAGGCTGGCAAAGCATGCTTGGAATCTGGGTAAACAGAAAGGGAAGTGAGAGCAGAATGAACAGCGAGGTAGCGGAGGATGGGGTGCTACAGGTGAGTGGCACAGCTGTACTGGCTTGCTGCTTCCAGCCTTTTTGACTTTGTACCTGCAATTTTTTTTGGGGGTTTTTGCTAGTGTTTTTATTGTTATTCCAGTCTGGAATCAGGTAGGAACTAACATGTAACAAATGCTGTGACAATTGTTGTGAGGGGTTTTTTTTCTGTCTTTGAGAATGCATTTGAAGAGCATAAGGTAAAGAACTGTGGCAAGGTATTGAACAACAAGGGAAAGACAAATTATTGATTCATCAATTCAGTAAGCACTGTCTGCTTAGTGTGCTGAACAAGACAAAGATCTGTAAGAAAAATCTCCCTTGTTCTTGTTATTGAGGAATAGCTTATGTAGCAAAGAAACAGGAGGATGGGATATGGCTGCATGGCCTATAGTAAGCCTGATAATTTCTGAATATTTCACTTTGCAGCATGTGAATATATACAACTCGTACATAGTTCGTATAGATACCCAGACATATACTTCTGATTCATGGCATTCGATGGTAGTGCCATTACTGGTGTTAGTGGTTCCATTTATTTTACTCTTGGTACTTATTGCTTTTATTTAGAGTAGCATCTTCTGATGTCCTAAATCACTTCAGGAGAGGAGGACATGAGGCAGTTCTTTCAGTCACATGTAGTTGTCAAGGAGACATATCTTTGGCATATACCTTCTCTGTGATTTCTCTTCTTAGTATGCTTTTCCATTGCTATGGAGACTATCAGAAACTCATTTAGCAACTCCTGCTGCCCCACAAGGAATGTGAATTTCATAACTCACTGTTCAGAGCAAGGAGAGCAATTTAATTTTTGGCCTTTCACCTGCCCTGTTCAGCCTGGCCCTGCCAGAGACTGTGCCGAGACTTTCTAAACTGACACAGTGAACACAAGGTCTTAAAAAAGTGTCTTAAGTGGGGACAGTTTTGAAGCTGAGAGAAACTTTGTGTGTGGGAGGTAGCTGAAATCTAGCCTAGTGTTTTTGGTGTGGCTCTCTGAGTCTAAAACCCTTTTATTCTCCAGGTCTTCAGCACTCTGCTGAGTTCTCATGCCATTGCTATCTCTGGTAAAGAGAACGTTTCAGATTAAGGAATAAGTTTGCAAGCTGCAGGTGAGATGTTTTACAGACACTTTAGGAAAGACAGGCAAGGGAGAAAGGGAGGGGCTGTTGCCCTCTACATCAAAGACCAACTTGAATGTATGGAGCTCCACCTGGGGAGGGAAGAACAGGGAAACCAGGGAAAGGGGAGATCACAGTGGGGGGTTGCTACAGGCCACCTGACCAGACCAGAAAGACCTGGAGGATGTGACCCTTTATAGATAGATAAGAGCAAGTTCACAAGCCCTAGTCTTCATGGAGGATTTCAATCACCCAGACATCTGTTGGAAGGACAGCACTGCACCAGCAATCCAGGAGGTTCTGGAGTGTGTTGAGGATAACTTCCTCATCCAAGTGATAGAGGAACCTACAAGACAAAGTGCTGTCCTGGAACTTGTCCTCACCAACAAGGAAGGGCTGGTGAGTGAAGTGAATCTCAAGGGTGATCTTGGCTGCAGTGATCATGAA
>VZRI01001596.1:659049-713901 GCA_013397515.1 Upupa epops | reverse complement strand
ATAAACCTGAGACTAGATCCATCCCCACATTGACTAATCATGCGGCTAATCCACCTACCCACAACTGCACACCCCAGGGCAGAGCAGTTCCAAAAACTACACACACACAGACAAACAGCTCAAGAGACAAACCCTTAGGCAAGAGGGATGAATCCCAGACCAGAAGGGTCTGATGGAAGACCAGCTACATGGCTATAGTGACAGGAGCTCTGCAGCAGCCCCAGAAGAGAGGGAAACCGAAAGCCTGTGGAAAGATGTTCCTGACCGTAGGCAAATGATGGATGGTCCGCGATCCTGACTTNTACCTGCAGCAAGAGGCAGGGCCCTAGACCTTCAAGAGCCATGAGGGGATCAAGACCTTTGAAAGCTGTAAGACAAACAAGACACTCCAGACAAAGAACACAAGACAGAGCTGCCAGTGCAGTCTGGAACCACTGGACAATGAGCCCTGAGGGGATCAAGACCTTTGAAAGCTGTAAGACAAATGAGACACACTATACAAAGAACACAAGACACACCGACACTCAGGCTGGAACTGCTCTGCCCGTGCTAGGCTCACACCAACAGGTTCCCTGACATCTCTGCCCAGCCTGGGGAAGTGTTCATAAAAAGCCCTCACCCTGATGCTGACTTGAAAAGCCCTCCCCATGGGTCCCAACATCACTTGCTCCTGCCAGAACTCCTCTCCCTACCCTCAGTGCCCGTCCCTGAACTCAGCTTGAGCGTGCACGTGGCTCATTCTGTGAGACACTACGGCAGGCACCGGGTTCTGTGATGTCTTCCGCAATGAGAGAAGAGAGGAACACTAGTAAGCATCGAACGTTCAAACACCGACCTGTGACAGCATGTCTTCCCCTAGACATACCGTAGCATTTACCACAGCTGCTCCATCTGTTCCGACATCACAGTCGTCGTTCTCTCCTGTACCTAGGACACCGGGACGCACTGAATTAAAAGCGGTGCTTGCGAGAGATAACTGTGTGGCACCACCTGAGTGGTCCCCCCCAACTCACCTCAAACGTTCCTCCCCTTCTGGCACTGGCTGCCCAGCATCCACCGAACAAAGACCTTAACTGAGGTGTGGCATTAGGGTCTGCCGGATCATCACTTAGGCAGTGATGCAACAACCCCCTGGAGCATACCACACACAGCCTGCAGCTATCCTCTTTCTCATTGGGTGGATGTCACAGGCCATGCTAGAGGAACTCATGAACCCTCTTTCTGTGACCAACATACAAAATAAGGCAAACATATCAGGGGTTATGCTTCAATTAATCACAGCTTTACAGGTCTTAATTATAAACTCCCCACTCTGCGCTTGGAGGCTTTGTGTGATCCTGAGGTTTAGTTTAGAGTGCTTCATGCCTGAGCATGTGTTGGAACTTGAGTCACCCCCTTGCTTTCTGGACACCTCTTACCCTTTTGGATTGTAGAGCCAGGTGCAGCTAAAACACATCCTTCCCCTGTTACAGGCCACACACAGCCTGCACTCCATCTTTTTGGATCCTGTCCATGATGCTAGTTTTCTGACAGTCCATACTAGCTCAATCGATCAAGGTTCTTTTACTGTTACCTTGAAGTAGAAAATAAGGCAAGCGCACCGAGGGGTTAGGCTTCAATTAATTACCACAGCTTTGTTTTGTCATTAGAGCAACACAGGAAAGAAAGTGATGTAAAAGGGAAAAAAAAGGGGAAGAGGGTAAAGACATCACTGCAGGGTCCCAGTCCAGGCAGCACCCTGACAGCCTTTTGATCTTCTGAAGATCCTTGGTGGGGAAGCTCTACCAAAAGCTTCTTAAATGAAGTTGTTAAGAAACCAGCTTTTATGTTAACTGGCACATCTCACTGCTCTGTCTGGTAGAGATCTGCTGGTCTCCACCCTCTTAAGCCAGGCTTGCACAAAGGTCCAAAGAAGAGTGTCTGAGAGCATGCTCTCCCTAGAGGCTGGTGGCTTCGGATGAAGTACATTTTGTGATTATGATAACATTACAATGAACAAAGTTGACCTTCAGTCCCAGATTTCTTCATCTTTGTCAATGCTGCCCTACCCTTCATTCACATTCTAACGGTATTCACATACACCAGGAAAGTAGTACTATGCAATTAAGTGTATAGCCTAGACATTCTTGGACCTCCTGTGAGAGTTAGAGTGGTTTTCAAGGTACCTACCTGTACTTTTGTGTTCAAGTCCATGATGACCTGACTCCAGTGAGACAACTCTGACAAACTCTTATAGATGAGTCCCTGAAAGATCGAATAAGAAAATATCCTAGTGTGCTGGTAAGAAAATTCCAGATTCACCAGCAATTACGGATCAGGGCATCACAGATGGAAACATCTGATGACTTGTCGCATCAGGAGTTCTGTCAAAATAAAGTAACATTATGCTAAGCTAAAGGAAAAAAAAAATAGCTTCATCTTCAAAGAAGCCAGAAATTAGATTAAAGTTTTCACGGATTCCATGAAGCCATCCTAGTACTCTATAATGCTTCAGAGAATGCTTCCTTCCCATAACGCTTCTCGTAATGTCTCATGTAAAGATGTCAGCCTGAAAAACAACAACAAGAAAAAAATAATCAATGCTACTACATTACCTACAAAAACAGATACTTAACCATTGCTTACCACTGACCACTTGTACAGCTCTCACATCACAGAAATACCTACCCTGCTCAGAAATCAGTCAGATGTCCTCAAAAGACTTCCAAAGAAACTACCCAAAACCCCTATATAACTCCAACTCTTAAGCATCCAGGGAGCAGACCAACTCTCAGAACCCAGGCTGGAGTTCTTATACCCCTGGCCAAGCCCACCACCCTTCCCACAGTCCCCTGGGAAAGGGGTGGAGACAATCCCGGTGAGGTATAAAGGCAGCCCCAGGAGCAGTGGCATGTCTTTTTTTTTCCCTTTGTTTTTCACTAGAAAAGAGTGAATGGGCTAGAACAGCCCCATTAGTGATGACTATCTGTTTGCTGTTCTAGCTGCATCTGGAATATTAGCTATAGAACCAGGTGAGTAAAGAAGCTTATTCTTTGAGGGTAGGTGTACAAAGATGGATGTTCTGTGTAAATGGTGTAGGAAGTTGTCCTAAGTTTCATTATGATACCATAATCAAAGCATTCATGTTTTCACTTTCTAGGGAACAAACTTAAATTGCCAGGTTGCAGCTGTTGTGTGAGAAGGCTGTACCAGCTACCTGATTTGTAATGCAAACTGCATTCTGAGTGGAAATGACTGACAAATCAAAGATAAAATCTGTAAGAATTCCTGGTAAGAGCTACTTGCAAATTAAGTTATTTTGCAGTATAAAATCTGATGATGTTTTTGAAGTGTCTCTGCCTAATTCCATACTCTTATTGAAGTAGAGGAGCTACCAAAAAAAAAACACCCCACATTACAAGGAGTCATATCCTGTAACTGAAGCTGACTAAATCTTGTCAGAGTCAAAAAAAACCAACTAAATTCAGAGGTGCAGTGAGGTCTTTGTGGTCTCAGAACTGTGTCATGCAGTCAAAACACTCTAATGCAGAGAGCCACCTGTTGCTCTCTTCTCAAGGATAGTAGTAGGGCCTAACTCCACTAGTCTACCTCCCTCTCACACTCCCTTATCATCCTCAGGCTTTCAACCTCAACTTTTAGCTCTGCTACCAGGTGAATCAGATCATTTACCTGGTCGCACTAGGCACAGGTGTAATCTCTGTCACACTGCTAGCAATGCCCAGTTCCAGCACTCTCTGCAGCTGGATACCTGAGTGCTTCTGCTGGATCTCAGTCTAGGTTCCCAGATTCTTTTTCACAGAAACTTTTGTCTGGGTTGTAACCATTGTGAGAGAGAGGAGAAAAGATGGGAAAAAAGGAAGAAGAAAGACAGAATGAAGAAGTAGGAGGAGGATGAGGAGAAGAGAGGGAGGGGGGAAGAAAGAGAAGAGTGAAGGGAGGAAAGAAAGGTGGTGGGGGAGAGAAGAAGAGGAAAAAAGCACTCAGACTGTCTGGTGTTTAAGAGCGCTGCGGTGATTCAGCTGACCCAGGGTGGGGGGGCAATTCTGCTGGCCACATGCTGCGGGTTGCAGTAAGAAAAAGCCCCTTTCTCCAAGCTTTTTTACCTTGATCTGCCAAACTGTCATAGGCACAGGTTGGCTCAGAAGGCAGGTCAGCAGTGTCTGAACAGGCTGCCCAGAGAGGTTGTAAAGTCTCCTCTTTATTCAAAACCCACCTGGATGTGTTCCTGTGCAATCTTCTCTCAGTGATTTTGCTCTAGCAGGACACTGTCTAAGGTCACCTGTCCTGTTTGCTCCTCCCCACAGATACGGCCTCTCACTTAATGCACCTTCAATGTCATGTACAAGACTTGGCAGCGACCTTGGCGTCCACAGGAACAAGTATAAGCCTTTCTATGTACTGATACTTGGTAGCGATATGTACTTCAAAATGTATTTTAAATTGATATGTACTCCGAAATTTTTGAATTGTACTGTACTGTCACCTGAAAGTTAAGAAATCTGGCAGCTGAAGCAGCAAGTGTATTCTTGAGTGTCAGCACGTCGAGACAAAGGGACAGGAACCAAATGTCCATAGAGAAGGCCATAACTCAAACGCAGGCAATGGGACAAGAACGAGGTGCCCCAAAGAGGAGGCTGTAACTCAAGGGAGATGCTCAAGAGAGGGAAGAAAATAAGTGAGACACAATGGCAAAGCAACCTACATATAAGATGACCACCTGCAAGATATCCTGTGAAAACTAAATTCTTGCTCACATCCTGAAAAAACAGGATTTTTGCATTCTTCAGCAGGGCCCTCTTAATGCATGTTCTACCTAGGAGGAGTTTATGAAATTGAGTTATTGAATATGTATATGGTATAAATGTATGATCTGAATACAGAATCGGCACGTGTGTTAGGAGGAGCAACCCCAGTGTGCCCAGTGCTGTAATACAAGAATGCCTGCTTAATTGAGTTTTTCTCTGCTACGGCAGTAACCGTAAACATCGAGTGATACCACTTCTATAAGCAGACAGTATCTGCACAATTATGTTGCTAGCTCAAGAAAGTACAGTTGCTTAGAGAGTACTTAAATTAAAATTAAGACCGCTGAACAGGCCTATTTCTGTTGTAACTCAAACCAGGAACATGTGACGAGTCTCATTTACCAGCTGGTATTATAACGCACCTGGAACATAACTGGCTGACATTCTAACAACATGGCTTCAAACAGACTGACACGAAGACATAAATACACAGTTTTAGGATCACTCACGAATCTGACCTCCACAGCTTGATTTTAATTTTTTTTTCAGAGCCTCATTGCAACTGCAGATTTCACAAAGTATTAGAGGAAGTTACAAGAATTGCAAATAGTTTTTCATTAAGCAAACTCTTCGTTTACTGCTCACTGCACCAGCCGATGCAAGTATGGCCAAACGTCTACAAGTGGCTGCACCGGGTTTAGAACAGCAAAGGAAAGGGCGCTGAAACGGTTAGAGCTGCAACCTGGACCGCGCTCCATCCCGTTGACTACGACTCCCAGCAGGCTCCGCTCCTTCTGCGCACGGGTCAGGCGCCCCAACGCGGCGCGCGCCGGCGGCGGTGTCATTCCGCCAGCCCGCAGGCTCTACACTGCTCCGGCAGCTGGTAACACCGGAGGTAATGACGCTCCTGACGCTGCCCACGTGATTCGCACGCCTCGCTCCGATTGGACTGGCAGTCACCGCTTCCCCGGTTTTGTTTTTCTTTTGTCCTCCCAATGGACAGCGGTGAGCACCGCCCCTCCTACTCGCACTGCCACGCCTTTACCCTTGGAGCTCTGATTGGCTGTCTGAGCCAGCCCCACCCTTTTTAATGACCTGTCGCTCTGTGATAGGTCGTTACGGTGTCCCTGCCCCAGCATACTCGCCTTCTCAGAGTCCTGCCCCTTCCCCCACAGCCGCTCCCGCACTGGAGGGCCGCAATGTCAAACCGGTCGGGAGAAGCCGAGCCTCCAGTCTTTGCGCCTGGTCGCCCCCTCGCGCCTGTGTCCTGGCACAGACCGGCCGCAACATCCCGGCACTGGCCGCACGCCTGTGACTCCCTCTCGCTCTACCCTCGGAGGCATCCGACCCCCTCCTCTCCCGCCTTGAACTCGGCTTCTCGGCTCCTCCCCATCTCTGTCGCTGGCCCCACCCCTGGCCTAGTGCGCCGCACTATCCCCATCCGCTCCGTTAACCGTGCGCCGCACTAGCAGAGTGAAGGCAGCGGCGGGAAGTTCAGCACAGCTGCGCCAAGGGGAATCGGCGCGTAGTGCTGAAGGAGCAGGTGGAGTTCGCCCCTCCCCCGCTGAGCTTCCCTACCCCTGCCTTTCCCTCCCGCTCCTTCCTCCACCCTTTCTCCGCCTCCTACCCGCACGCGCCAGGCGGAGAGAGTCTGCGAGGGAGCTCTGGGTAGAACATGGCGGAGCACTCGGCCCCCGACAACAAGCACAAACCTGCCGCCAATTCCGTAGCGCTGCTCAACAGCCGTACCGGTGCGAGCGGCGCCGCGGCAGCCGCCGGCGGCCCCCCAGGAGGCGGAGGTGGCCTGTCGGGGGGCCTTTCGCAGCCGGCGGGCTGGCAGTCGCTCCTTTCCTTCACCATCCTATTTCTGGCCTGGTTGGCCGGCTTCAGCTCCCGGCTTTTCGCCGTCATCCGCTTCGAGAGTATCATCCACGAGTTCGACCCCTGGTGAGTCTCCGCCGCCGCCGGCGGGCATCCCGAGAGCGAGAAGCCCGCATCCTCGCGGGGCGCGGCTCAGGCCGTGAGCTCCAGCGTAAGCGGTGGGGAAGACGGGGCTTCTCCCAGGCTAACCCGCTGCCTGCTATCTGCTCCGCCACTTTGCGAATTTGTATCCTGCTTGTTTCTTCGGCCGCCGGGGGGAGGGAGCCGAAAGCCGCGACCGCTCGGGAAGAGAGGCGATGCGGACGGGACACGTTGTGGCCTGCCGTAGGGAGCTCGAAGGGTCGGAGAGCGCAAGGACAGGCGTGGGGAACCGTCGCGGGGCACGACACCTCGATGTCTCCGCAGGACGGCAGGCAGTGCGCTGGTAGCGGCGGCAGCCTCGTGACTGGGATGGGGGTATTCCCTCGGATCCCGGGAAGTGTGCTCGCTTTGCTCAGCGGAGTTGTGATACGACTCTCCGCCTCGCTGCCAAGGGGCAGAGAGAAAATCGTGTCGGTGACAGGGAGGCGGGGTGTCGGGCCGGAATCGGGGCCTCGTGAGACGGCCCGCTAAACGAAACGCTTGTCCTGTACGTGTCCGACGCTGGTTCGGGGTCCTTTGATCGCGTGTTGGGCCTCCGGATGTTCGGCGCAGCTTTTCGGAGTGGTCTTTCGTAGAGCCCTTGCTGGGTGGGGAGGAATGCACTGCAGGAAGTAATCGTCGTAAAAGTGACCTGAGGGATTACAGTGAAATGGGTGACATTGTTTTGCTGCCAGGTGTTCCAAAGCTGCGTTTCTGAGCCGAAGGATTTCTGCTGTTTCCCACGCGTCTTGATTTTCCTTCTGTAAAAAGCTGCCTCTTCTTTTCCCTATTGGAGGATGCTATATATGTAAGATCAAGGAATGCAGCATGGCAAAGGGAAAGATGCCGGGACTCGTGGGGCACTGCAAAAACGTGACAGTGATTTTTTTTTTTTTTTATATTAACGATTGCTTCATCCTAGGAATCAATGGATATTTTTTAATAAATCTTTTAGGTAAGCAGCAGATGACTTTAATTAGTTATCTGGTTTTAATATAAAATTTCATGTCTTGAGTCTGAAGGAAGGAAATGCTTTGGTTTTAAATGTATGGTAGATACTCTTTGTTTGACTTAGGCTGAAATTGCACTAAGTTGCAGAGCGTGCAGCTTCAATAGTTTAGAAGAGCAGCTTGCTCTTTTCAGCAGTCGGTTTTGCCTCTTCACTTTATCCAGAGTTCTCAAATCCATTCATGACTCGGGTGAGTGGATAGAGAGGAAGGAATTGCTTGGTTTTTAAATGCTGTTTGAATGAATACATGGTTTTTGATAACAAAGCTAGACCCCTCAAGCATCAAATATTTGGTCATAATTTATGTTTCTGCAAACACAAATGGAATGAATGCAGATATACAATTAAAAATGTTAACGAGAGAGTGGAAAGGTGGCAGGGTGTAGTTGCGCACATCTGCGGTGAGACTATGAACCTGGAGTTATATCCTGTGGACTAGTTCTTAGGCTGTTGTAGTCTAAATTAAATAAAAATAGTTCCTGTTATAGAGGGAACTTCTTAGGCTACACTTTTGTACAGTTACAATTATGACTTTGATGATGACGATAATAATGTTGGATAAGTTGAAACTTTACAGTGTTGAGTTGCATAACTTTTTTATTGATCCTGGCTGTGGGAGTTAGATTTATAGTCATGATATGTAAAGATAAACTTCTGCACGAGTCATATGTAAGTTGATGTAGTCATTTTTGTATGTGACTGGGTGTACCTTTTCTAGTTACATAATATTTGACAAAAAACAATGGTTTAAGTGCACGTCTTTGAGAAGTAGTTTAAATGTCAAGAATCATGCCAGAAAGGGTAGAGGCCAATGCTCTAAAGTTAATTAGTAGGAAATAGTACCTAAAATGATGGAAAATCAAACCGAATGCATGTTTTCTCTGTTCCTTTGGCTTTTTCTGTCAAGCTTGCAATGTGTTGATGAGTAACCGATGCTTTTGTTTTCATTTTGTTTTGAAGAGAGGAGGCAGAGGCGTATTTGATAAAATTAGTAATATTAGGCAAACAAATACATTCTTTTGAATGAAAAAATAGTGTTGCCTCTATGGCATAGGAAGCCTTCTCATTTTCTTAGGAATCCAGGTTTGTGGCCCAGATACAAGAGTTGTAGGAGATCTGGAATGGGAAGAAACAGGAGATTTACTTTGCGTTTTCTACATATTTATTACCGTATGTACCGCTTTTCCTTGCGTCTCTGTCAAGCTGCATTTCTGACAGTACAGTTAGGCTTTGATTCAGGGAAGTGGGATGTGGGAGATAAATGGAACAGCACGCTGATTAATGTAATCAAAAGCTGAACAATTTATTGATACCGGCCACAGCTTTTTTATCTTTTTACTTATTTCTATGAATAATTCTTACTATGATTGGTATGTGTATATGTCTTACAGATAGTTGGTTTACTTATAATTGGTTAACATAAAGTTGGCCAAGCAACAGTCACACACTCTTGAAAGTTTTCTGAGCTTTGCTCTTCCCATAGATGGAGTTGTCATTCTATCTTCTTTCTCCTACCACAGTGTCCCTTCATGTAACTTTCTTGTAACACTGCGAGTGCAAGGCTGCAGGGCTAACTGCAGTCTTTGTTCCACACAGAGGTAGTTTGGATCGCACACATGTCAATTTTCCAGTATATAATCACACACAGTGAGGGGTAAGGTTTACTTGTTTTGTTAAATTTTAGCATCTGAGACTTACACCAGTTGACATTTCTTCCCTTAGTGACCCAAATTAATTACATTAGGCCAACAAAGTAGTGGACAACATTTGATCTTCATTGTAACACAAGAGGAAAAACAAAATGTTGCTGTGAGGTCAGCATACTATTACGTACTCGTAACCATCATCCCTAGGGTTTTGGTTGCATTTCTTTTTCCACACCAAATATCTGTTTCATATAATATTGTCACTCTATTTTGATTTATTTCTGATGTCTAGTTTACTTACCACACGAGTTTAGAGACTTGTCTGTACTTCTTGGCAGCTTCTAGGTCAAATAAGTCAATACATTACCAGTCAGAATTGACTTTAAACTCTGCTTTTAGTAGCCTTCCGGTGCTTGACTTAAGGATTTTGTAATTGGGCCAAGAAACCTGGGGCTCCTCTCTTGCCTCGACTTCTTCTGGAGCCTCAGCAGTCTGGGCTTTGATACCAGGATGGCTCCCACAGGTATAGATGGAGGCAAAGAAAGTTTTCAGTATGTCTGCTTTCTCTGTATCTTCTGTCTTGAGGGCACCCAGCTCATTCAGCCTGGGTCCCACATTGCCTCTAGGTTTAGTTTTACCTGCAGTGTATTTGAAGAAGTCCTTTCTGTTAGTCTTGACCTCTCTTGCAAGGTTTAATTCCAAGGAGGCCTTGGCTTTCCTAGTTGCATCCCTGCATTCTCTCACCAGAGCCTTATAATCAGCCCAAGTGGCCACTCCCTCCTTCCATGACCTATACACTTTGTTCTTCCTCTTCAGCTTGCACAGTAGCTCCCCATTTAACCACATAGGTCTTCTAGCTCCTTTCCTTGAATTCTTTCCTGTCGGGATGCACTTGTGTTGTGCTTCAAAGAAGTGGTCTTTGAATGATGACCAACTGTCTTGAGCCCCTTTACCTGCTAGTACCCTGTCCCATGGGGTTTTCCCTAGCAATTGCTTGAAATGGCCCTCCTGAAGTCCAGGGTTGTGATTCTACTAGGCATTCTGTTCCTACCACACGAGACCCTGAACTCCACCATCTCATGGTCACTGCAACCAGGGCTGCCTTCAACCTTCACTGCTTCAACCAGATCTTCCTTGCTCGCTCGTGAGCGCAAGATCCAGCAGCACTCCTCTCCTAGTAGTCTCCTCCGCCATTTGCATCAGGAAATTGTCACCAGTGCGCTGGAGGAACCTCCTGGACTGTGGCTGGCTGGCTGAGTAGGTCTTCCAGCAAATATCAGGGTAGTTAAATCCCCCCACAAGAACTGGGGCCTGTAGCTATGAGGATGTTGTCAGTTGCCTGTAGAAAAGCTCATCAACTTCCTCATTCTGATGTGGTGGTCTGTAATAGACACCCACAACAGTGTCACCCATCCCAGCCTACCCCTTGATCTGCACACGCGAACTGTCAACTGTCTCTTCATCCGCCCCTGGGCAGAACTCAGATCATGTATTATTAAGGGGTGAACATATCGAGTAGTATATACTCTTTAGAGGAGTTAGCATTTCAGCTGTGGTCAAAGCTAGGTGTTTTTTCTGATTCCGGCACATAAGTGCTTCCACACTCTTTTAACTAGTGAAGAGCAGTTAAGGTTAACTGCTGTGGTTAAATTTGGATGCGTGCGTGGTTCAGTGCAAGGCATCCCAGTGTTACAAATATTTATTTTTTTTTTTATTTTCCTTTTGCACTTTGGGCTATATTCATGCCTTTTTCTCTTCAACTTCAGAGCATAATTGGGTGTATGCAAAGTCTGGTCATATCGTTTGGTACATTCCACAGGTAGCTCTGTATATGTACCTACTTGCATGCCTACAGCAGAAAATTGCCTTACCTCTGATGCTTGATGAATGCAGTATTTATATTCACTAGGTCAGTGAAGGGTTAGGCAGAATTTGAGAAGAAATACTGAAGTTAGATAGAATCAGATCTTCGTCCCAGCCTCAATTACTGGACAGAAATTGTTCTACTTAGGTAGAATGTCTGGTCCTGCTGTGGTGATGCTCTGTGTGGCTATACTTCAGATACTGGACTTGTAATGATTACACAAATAGCAATTTGATGTGTCTTCAGCCTTGAAATATATTGACTTCATTCTGTTGAAATTATTTCAAAGTAAACTTGTGATAATTTAGGAATTCTAGATGTATGAAATGATTTGATGCAATTTTTAAATCTGTGTAGAAGTGATGCATTTTTTCTGATACAAGTAGATATTGTAGAGAACAGATAAAACAGACACTGCGAAAAATGCACATAAACTTCTGTAGTCCTGAATACTGTCTTTGGAAGACTTTCGTGGTGGTTTGCTCATCTGACTTGTTAGTTGTTACAATAGTTTAGTCATCCAAACTTCTACTGAAGTAATGAATGCACTTTAATACTACTTTAATGAATTTCATATTATCTAAATTCCAGTTAGAATATCAATTAGGAGGGTTGAGTTTGTGGATTCTACTGCCTACAAAGCTTAGAGCATCAATAGCTGTAGACTTGTTGGCTTGGCATTTAAAAAACCATAAAAGAGTTGCTCTGAGGGAGAACATGCACTGCAGTTCTTCTCACAGCATACTGATACCTAATTTAAAGAATTAATACACCTTATAATAGGTGAAGCGTTTTTCTCTCTGAAGTTTGAAAGCTGAGAAAAATGATGTGCTAGAAAACTAGAATACATTAACGGCAATCCATGGATATTTTTTCAATGGTATATGAGCAGTGTGGAAGACTGAACCGATGGTATGGGAGGACTTCTGTACTGCAAGGGATTTTCTGCACCAAAGAAAGCGCAAACTCTGGATATGAAATTTCGTAGGAGAATCTACATAAATTATATCTTGTGTAGACTTATATTATTTGAAAGAAGGGAATAGTTTGACGTGTGAACAAGCATACTGATTTCCGTTGTTAAATATTATTATATTACATCACTTTTCAATGTCATATGAAATAGAGCTTCAGCAGATGTACTGGGAATGGGAGTCTTGTATTGATTCTTCCACGGTTTTAATTCTGCTCAAGTGGTATTCTGGATGTGGTAAGTAATGGGCCAATAGACTACATTTGAAAACTAGCTTTAAAAAAGAATGCAGAAAATGGTAGGTGTGTTTGTCAGTGACAGAAACCGAAACCAAAGCTGTAACATTTCATCTGTGTAAACACATTGACTGTATACATTAAAATACAGTGCTAGTAACTGTGAGCTTAGTACATTGTTCTGTGAGCTTAGTACATTGCTCTTGAGCTCTGTAGGTTTACACAGGATCATTGTACTTATATATTGAATGAGAGCGTAAAGTTTAATTACTTTCTATGAAAAAGATTACTTAAGGTGTGTCTTAAACTTAAGTTCTTGATTTTTATCTCCCTCCTTCCCTTTTAACCCCCCCCCATTCCTTTCTAGGTTTAACTATAGATCAACACATCATCTTGCATCCCATGGGTTTTACGAGTTTTTAAACTGGTTTGATGAAAGAGCATGGTACCCACTGGGAAGAATAGTAGGTGGAACTGTAAGTATTGTAATAATACTTTTTAAATGACGTGGCAGTAGTTTTTTTGACCTTTCAATACAAATTTGATACTGACAAGAAGAGGATCTTAAAATATGCTTTTAATTGTCAAATTGCTGTGGAGACAACAGGAAGATTTTATTTTTTTTTTATTTTTAACTGCAGGAGCTAAGTTAAAGTGCTTTAATTTTTATCCAACAGTGTGCTGTGAAATATAGAACTTCTACTTCTTTACATATAAACTTATAATAAGTAAAGGTATTACAACCTCTGTAATTCTGGTACATGAAATGAAAAAGAATTGTGCTTTTTTAGAAACGGTTGTAAATCTCCTAAGGCACAGCTTCTGATCTGATGGTGTATGTTGTGTGCACTTAATTCATACAGAAGATATTAGGATTTCACTGGGAAAAGACCATGCAAAATTAATCAGTGGGGCACATGTATGAGGCGTTGGAAGTCAGGAAGACTGATATTGATGCAAATTATTAGAGGTGCTTAACGCTCTTCTTAAGTAACATGCATATGTGTGTTTTCCCCTGTCTGACTTATGTCATAGAATAGTTTGAGATGAAAGCGACCTTAAAGTCATTAAATCACAACCCCTCTGCTATGGACAGAGACACCACCTCCCACTAGGTTAAGTTGCTCAAAACCCCATCCAAGTTGACCTTGAACACATCCAGTGATGGATGGAGCATCCAGTTTCCTTATGCAGCGTGTTCCAGTGTCTCAACAACTTTCATTGAAGAAATTCTTTCTCATTTCTAACCTGAACTTGCCCTCTTTCAGTTTAAGCTATTACCTGTTGTCCTATCGCTACAAGCCCCTCTAAAAAGTACCTGACCAGCTTTCTTGTAGACCTCCTTCAGGAATGGGAAAGCTTCAGTAAGCACTCTTCTCCAAGCTGAACAACCCCAGCTCCCTCAGCCTGTCCTCATAGGAGGAGTGTGCTCCAGTCCTCTGATCTTCATGGCCCTCTGAAACTTCAGTCAGCACCCTGTAGTCCTCTTCAGCGCTGTTCTTTAGCCATATGCTACCCAGCCTGGATTTGTGCTTGGGATTGCCCCAACCCAGGAGCAGAATTTTGTTGAACTTCATCGTGTTGGCCTGGTCCCATTTCTCAAGCCTGTCAAGGTCCCTCAGGAATCGATAATCCCATGCCTCCAGTGAATTGACTGTCAACTTGCTGAGGGTGAGCCTGATTCCACTGTCTGTGTCACCGATAAAGATGTTAAACAGCACTGGTCTAGGATAGGAAATAGGACCGAAATGTTGTTCTGTGTGTTATTTTGCAAATCGTGGTAAATTCTGTGTTTTCTGTTTTAGCTTATCTTAAAAATGAGCTCTCAAGGATATATGGAAAGGAAAATGGCTTCAGTGCGGGTCCATTTTGCTGTAGTAAGACAGTCTCAGCTAAAAGGTTTGCAGAAGGCTCTTTTTTTAGTGGTTTTTGATGCCAACGTGGGAGGTCTCCACCTCAGACTGGCGGTTCTTGGGAGGGCAGCTGAGGAACTGGGTGCGAAGCCAGTGCCTGTGGTGAGGCAGGCTTGCCGAGGAAGCTCTCGTCCACTGTGAGTGCAGTCAAGAGTAAGGATGGCTGAACCCTTGCCGGTGCAAGAGATGCCCCCTCAGGTTGCGTAGTGAACAGGACAAGCTAACTGGCAGTGGCATGTAGTTCGTGCAGGAAGGGCAAGTGAGAAGGGTGCATGGAAAGAGTGAGCGAGAAGGCTACGGTTCCCATCCTGTCTCACGACATGACTAGTAGAAGGATTTGGAGCACAAGTACTGTTTTTCTCAGTCCCTTCAGTGGCAGGAAAAATACTGGGAGGAATTTGGGTTAGTATTAAATATCTGGAGTTATTTAGTCTAGAGAAGAGGAGGCTGAGAGGAGATCTTGCTGCTCTCCACAACTGCCTAAACGGACACTGTAGTGAGGCTGGTGCTGGTCTCCCAAATTACTAATAATGGGATGAGAGGAAATGGTCTCAAGTTGCATCAGGGGAGGTTTAGGTTGGATCTTAGGAAGAAACTGTTTTCCTGAGAGAGTGGTTGGGCACTGGAACAGGCTGCCCAGGGAGGTAGTGGAGTCACCGTTCCTGGAGGTGTCTAAAAAGCAAGTGGGTAGAGCACTTCAGACCACGGTCTAAGGGTTAGCGAGATACTAGGATGAGGGCTAGACTTGATGATCCTGGAGGTCCTTTCCAGTCATAATGATTCTATTCTCTGAATGGGGAAACACGTGTGATTAACAGAAGGTTTAGAGACTGGTACCACTGAAGGAAATTATTTATTTATTTTTTTTTTATTATGCAGAGGTTTACAGGCCTTCTGGCAACTGATGGAATTCATCTGTCAAAGTTGGCAGGGCTCATTGAGAGGGCATCAAAAAAGGCTCAGAGGGAGGAGGTAGAGCCAGTCTCGCTTGAGATGGACCTAGAAGCTCCGCTAAGCTGCATCAGCACCACTGTGAGCAACATTTGGGAATAAATGGAGGAGATTTGAGACCTCTGTAGTTGAGAGCAATGGAGAGGAGGAAAGGGCTTCTGAAATCAAAGGAACAGACTGTCTGCAGGAGAGGTATTGCAAGTGAATTCCCTGCGCTTCTTTGAGAGCCCAACTCAAATGTCTGTATGCCAATGTATGCAGCATGAGCAATAAACAAGAAGAGTTAAGAGATGTGCAAGTATCTGCAGAACTGTGACCTCAGTGGAATCACAGAGACATGGTGGGGTGACTGCTATGACTGGAGTGTTGGAATGAAGGGATGCAAGCACTTTAGGAGGGATATGGAGGGGAGATGACAAGAGGGTGTTGCCCTCTGTCACTGACCATCTGGAGTGCATGCAATTCCACCTGGGAATTTGAGCAATCAGCTGAGAGCTTATGGGTCAGTGTAAAAAGGAGGGTTGTTGATGTTATGATAGAGATTTGCTACAGGCCATTAAGGCTCAGTGGATGAGGCCCCTTTATCTATACATAGGAGTGGCATCATGTTCGTAAGTCCCGATTGTCTTGGGGGATTTCGACCATCGTGGTTCTGTTGGGAGGAGGGGTACGGCAAGGCTTACATTGCTTATATCCAGGAGATAAAAAGTTACTTTTTTTTCCAGACAATAGAGGAACCAGTGAGGAGAGGTGCTATGCTGGACCTTGTCCTCACCAACAAGGAGGGGCTGATTGGGAATATGGAACTCAAGGGCAGCCTTGGCTGCAGTGATCATGAGATGGTGGAGTTCAAGGTCATCAGGGCAGCAGGGAGTTTCATACCCTTGACATTCAGAGTAGCACTCAAAGCGTGCCACTCAAGTCATAGAAGTCAAAAGATGGGACTGGGAGAAGAAGGTAGCACCCATCATGTAGATAGTTTGGGTTTGTGTCTGTAGAAAGAACTTGAAGGTTATAAGTCTTTGATGCCTGATAAAATACATTGACAGGATCTGAGGGAACTGGTGGATGAAGTTTCAAGGTCACTTGTATTGTGTATTGTATTTGAGAAATGATGGCAGTCTATTGAAGTTCCTGTTAATTGGAAGAGGGGAAAACATAACCTCCATTTTCAAAAAAAGGGAGAAAAAGATGACCTGAGAGAGAACAGGCCTTTCATTCTCACCTCTGTGTCTGGCAACATCATGGAGCAGATCCTCCTGGAAACTGTGCTGAGGCACACGGAAATTAAGGAGGTGATTTGTCACGGCCATTGTGGCTGACAAACCTGATGGCTGGCCTTCTGTGACAGGATTGTAGCAGCAGTCTGCATCTACCTGGACTTGTGTAGGGCATTTGACCCTGTCCCACAGGTCAACCTTGTCTCTGAAATGGAAACACATGGATTTGACAGATGGATCCACTCGGAGGATAAGGAATTGTCTGAATGGTCATGCTCAAAGAGCTGTAATCAATGCGTTGATGTCCACGTGGAGATCAGTTATGAGGAGTGTTCTTCAGGGTTCTGTTTTGGGATCGGTGCTGTTTAACGTCTTTGGTGACATGGACAGTGGCACTGAGTGCCCCCTCAGCACTTTGCCGATGACACCAAGCTGTGTGGGGTGGTTGACAGGCTGTAGGGAAGGGAGGAAATCCAGTAGGAGGGACCTGGAAGGGCTGGAGAGGCGAGCCCCTGCAAACTACATGGGGTTCAACAAGTCATTCTATGATCCTATGCAAGGGACCGTTCTGTTCTCCCTATTTTAGTTTAGTACAAAGCATGTCTTAGTTTACAAAAGAAACTAAGGGAGGTGAGCATTCTGTGCTTGGCTCAACAGAATGTGTAACTCTCTATGATAGCTTTCCTGGAGAACATCTTAATTCAGTTTTGTAGGACATTATTTTAATCCTTTACATCCAAAAGATGTCCGTGGACTGACTATCCACCAGCTTTTCACCTTACAAAAAAATAACCTACCTTTTTGGTGAAAGTTTCCTTTCTTTGGGCCACAAGATATGAAAGAGTGGTGTGGTGTGGTGTATTTGGGAGAAAAATACACAGGTCTGGCAACTGTTTGGTTTCTTTTTACTATCTTAGAGTTTGGGGGATTTTTCTTTTTCCTAAAACTGTTAGGTTGCTCAAAATTCTCTTGTGGGTTTTAGCTTCTGTTTCCATACTTTAATGACAAAATCTTATTATATGATAAATATTAGGCAAGGTAATATACTATCTTCATGCTTCATTTACGAAATGGGTTATATGTAATTGTTTGCAGTTGGATAAAAATTTAAAGCATGTCGGGTATTGTTGACAAACATCATTAAAGTGTTGTTCAAATAATTCCATTAGTTTTACCTGCTCACTGCTTATATCAGCCTAATAAATGATTGTTTTATGGGTAATTATATGTAACTTGCCGTGATAATTTTATGCAATAAACTAGTGGGTTTAGGTGTTGTTTTTTTCTCCTTTTAGGTATACCCAGGACTTATGGTGACAGCAGGCCTTATACATTGGATTTTAAATATGCTTAATGTGACTGTCCATATAAGAGATGTATGCGTGTTCCTAGCACCAGTTTTTAGTGGCCTTACAGCTATTTCTACTTTCCTGCTCACCAGAGAACTGTGGAACCAGGGAGCAGGGCTTTTAGCTGCCTGTTTTATTGCCATAGTTCCAGGTTACATATCCCGATCGGTAGCAGGATCTTTTGACAATGAAGGCATAGCTATTTTTGCACTGCAGTTCACGTACTACCTTTGGGTAAGTAATTGCCAAGTCTTGCTTTGGAAAGGTTTTTTTGATTCCTTCTCCAACCAAATGACTAATTTTTCTTAGAATGTTTCAAATTCTTAATTTTCTTTCTCCCTCTTCACCTTGGCTCTCAATCAGACAAGTATTGAGAAGTCACATGATTCTAACCACTCCATAATCATGCCCTTTAGTTTGCTACATGAAAGTACTGTTGCATGTGTGTCCTATATTAATAGTAGTAATTACTATTATGCATGTATATCTAAAGCAAACGAAAGGGTTGGGGTTGGGTTTGTTTGGAGCATTATGTGAGTATCAAACTTTAGCCTCTTTATTTAGTTGGTGAAAAGTAGTAGACACTGAAAATTAGATTCTTTGATTGTATTCTGGAGAAGATTTTGACTCTGTGGAGGCTCTGGGCTTTGAGTTAATCATTCCAGTAAAATATTCAAATTTGTACAGAACAAGATCTTAATATTGTTTGCATATTGGAAAAAAAATAGTCGTCTGCCTTTTAATTAGCCGGTTTGCTAGAACCGTTTGTCTGTTGCTTCTTCATTTGTGTATGGAATTGCATCTCTGTGAAGGAGTTTAGGCAAGACAGGTTTTCTCATCTATTGATTGATTATTTCTTTTGAAAAATCACAAATCATAACTGTCTTTTTATTTCAGCGTGGATGTTGTGGTCCCGTCCTTTTGTGCATTCTTGGAATGCTTATACTTTTAATTTTGAATATCTCCATGTATGTACATGCTCATTACTGTTTTCCCTGTTCTTTTGTCTAGAGTTCTACTTTTCATAAGCAGGTGCATGCTCCAAAGTATTTAGCTTTAGAATATTTTAAACTTGAAATATTGTTGGTAGGAGTGTGATGAAAAGGAATTCCACTTTTTAGTGACTGAGGACTGGTATTACTTAAATTCTGAACTTAGAATAAATTGAAGCTATAAGCATGTTCTACGTTTGCTAACAGTCGTAGAATCAACCTACACTGTTTTTGTAACTGAGACATGATAGCAATTACCTGTTTTCATGAAAGTAATATGTAACTAGGCTGCATAGTGTAGTAAGCTTGTAAAATTATGTGCGAATCAAACGTATTTTTCTAGATAACTTGGTGAGACCACATCTGGAGTATTGTGTCCTGTTTTGGGCTCCCCAGGTCAAGAGAGACAGGGAACTACTGGATAGTGCCCAATGGAGGACTGTGAGGATGAGCAAGGGACTTGAATTCCTCTCCTATGAGGGAAGGCTGAGAATTGGGGCTGCTTAGTCTGGAGAAGAGAAGGCTAAGAAGGGATCTTACTCATTTCTACAAATATCTGAAGAGTGGGTGCCCTGTGGTAGGGTGAGGAGGCTCCACCTCATCATCAGGAGAAATATTTTTGATGGGGGGGTGATGGAGCACTGGAACAGGCTGCCTATAGAGGTTTTGGAATTTCCTTCTTTAGAGATTTTTGAAAACATGTCTGGATGCATTCCTATGTAGCCTGCCCTAGGTGATCCTGGTTTTGGTGGCAGGGGGAGTTGGACTAGATGATCTTCAGAGGTTCCTTCCAACTCCTAACGTTCTATTATTTTCCTGTATTTAATGTGTTTCTCATTCCTGTTTTCCCACATGGCAGTCACCCCCATCAGGCTTGGACAAAATCATACTCCTGGGCCATTTTGGATCATGCTAAGGCTTTAGTAATATCTGGATGCTCTCATCCAGAGAGCAGGCCTTAAGTGATTTTATTTTTGAAGTTGCATAATACCTCTTTTAGGTATAATTACAGAGTTGGGTCTGATGCCGATCGGGGAAACCTAGGATAGCATGCACTTAGAGTTCTTAAGTTAATGCCTCAGAGAAAGTAATACAGAGGGTTTGCATCTACTTCTCTACCTTAGATCATGAAGCAGAGCATTACATTGCATCCTACTTCTGATTTGCCAAGAGAGATAGCTGTACTTGAGGCTTGATTTTTATGGACTTCAGTTCAGAAGTACACAGATATAACGTGATATGTGCTAAACAAGCTTTTGTGACTGTTGTTTTGGAATTAAATGTTTTAATATTATTCATAATTTGTAATTTATAAATATTTTGATATTTTTAAAGGTGAAGTCTGTGAAGACTGGGTCTGTTTTTTGGACAATCTGCTGCTGTCTATCCTACTTTTACATGGTAAGCCTTACATATAATAGCTAAAATGCTTGAGTGGGGCTTATATAATCCGTATGTTGATAAAAGAACAGAAGGATTATTTTAACTTCTAATTTCTAGTCTATGTATACAGTACAAAATTTTCCTTCTGATACTATCAGAATATAATAATTAGTATTTTAGTGAAAACACCATGTGCTTTGACGTTTAGAAGTATTTAGTAAATACAGAACAATTTTTGGGTGGACTCCTTATGTACAGATTTATTTTATACTGTGAATACGTACTCTGATTCATTAGAATTTTTGTTTTGGTGCAGGTGAATTAAAATTCAGTTCTGATATATATGTGACTGTGTACCAATGTTACTAAAATGCAATGACAATGTTTAAAATTTGTGGACAAAGTAACACCTATGTAACTTGGAAAGCTATTTTGTTGGGTGTAATTGTGCCATAGAGTAAAGCATATCACTGGAAATGCTGAATTTTTTTCAATGTCAGCTTAAATGATCAAGTCCCTTTTCATTCTTGATCTTTGAAAGTGGAAGCTATTGCAGAGATATTCCTAAGGACTAGCAGCAGAAAAACAGTAGTCCGACTGAAGAGATAAAACTGATAGCAAAACAGGGCAATTGGTTTCCCTTCTCCTCTCTCTTACTTGAAAATGTAGACCTGAATTTTCTTGTATGAGTCGCTCCTTTCTTCTCCTATTACAATCTTTTGTGGCTATATGAAAAATAGATCAGCTTTAAAATAACGAGTAGTGGAATAGTCAGGCTAATTGTTTAGTGTTGGTTAAGACTGAGGTTTCAATACTGTTTTTCCACATTCAGGTAATTGGGTGTTGTGGTTTAAACACAGCTGACTACCAAGCACAGTGCAGCCACTCGCTCACTTTGGGTAGGAAAATGTACAACGGAGGCCTGAGGGGGAGGTAAAGGAAAACGAGGGCCCAACAGACAGACTTGACTTGAAGAACAACAAAATCAGTTTAATTTAAACAGTGGAAACTACCACCAGTTCACAAAAAATAGAACAGCGAAAGATATGGCCAGTTCTTAAATATGCCTTCCTCATAGTGTCCCTTTTCCTGGGATGGGCTCTGCTTCCTCCTTCCCTGTCAGCAGTATAGGTTTTGGGAACAGTGGATGGGGGCTGCAGTCAGTCCCAGTCTGTTCTTCCTCCCCATGAGGAAAATTCCTCACATTCCTCCACTATGGCAACATGGCATGCTTTCCACGGGAGAGAGTCCTCTGTGAACTTCTCCCACTAGCATGGAGATCTCCTACAGACTGCAGTTCTTCCAGTGTCAGTCTGCTGCAGCACACGTATCTCTGAGTCACGGCATCTTTCAGGATCCATCCACTGCTGCTCCAGTGTGTTCTCCTCCACAGGCTGCAGGGACTCTTCTGCACTGATGATCTCTGAAGACTCCAGTGGCTCAGGCTGCGCTCTCATCGTGGGGAAAAAAAGGAGGACTGCTTCAGCATGTCTTCGCCCATCCATCCTCACTGACCTGGGCTAACTCATGGTCATATCTCTCTTTCTAATCTTCCTCTTGCAAAGACAAATTGATGCTCCCAAAACAAAATCTGGCCTTGCCGGACTGCTTTCCCCTCTTGAGTATATTTATTCACAAAGATGCTAATTGGCTCAGCCTTGGCAAGAGGTGGGTCTGACTCAGAGCTAGAGGAGCATTCTCAAAGCTGGGCTTGCCAGTAGTCCCCTCCCTCACTACCAAAAGCCCCCCAGGCATGAACAAAGGACGTTATTTAATGTGTAGTATTCGGTTTCTCTTTCACTGGTAGAATTAGTTAACATTCTCAGTGTAAACTGAAAATTAAATCACTACAGTTTTGAGGTCCTAGGAGTTTCTAGAAAACTCAGAAGATTTCTATTTTGCTTGCTTTGTATTGTCTGAATCAGCTAGCCTAAATTTTGAAGTAATGAGGCTTGTACTATAAGTGCTACCGCTTTCTGTAAATGAAGATGTAGAGTAGACACGGCACCTGTGGGAGAAGTCTAGGTTGCAGTTTGAAAGAGAAAGTGTTAAAATACAGATTGTTAGAAATTTAGATAGCATTGTTAATGGTAGCTCATAAAATTTTTACCTAAACCAGCAATGAATGTTATATTTGTAACTTTCTAGTGTTTCAGTTCTTAACAGTGTTTCTCAAGTGCTGCTGTAATTACGGGTTTGCAGTATCCATCGTAATAAAATCACTGAATGACAGAGGTTGGAAGAGACCTCGGAGATCATCTATTCTAACTCCCCTACCAGAGCAGATTCTCCTAGAGCAGATCACATAGAAACATGTCCAGGCAGGTTTTGAATGTCTACAGAGAAGGAGACTCCACAACCTCCTTAGACAGCCTGTTCCATTGCTCTCTTACGCTCACCATAAAAAAGGTGAACCTCCTATGTTCTCATTTATGCCTGTTCCCCTTATTCGGTTGCTGGGCACTACTGAGAAGAGCCTGGTCCCATCGTCCTGACATTTGTTCTCTACAGGTTTACAAGTGCTGATCGGATCTCCTCAGTTTGCTTCTCTCTAGGCTAGACAGGCCCAGCTATCTCAGCCTTTCCTCATAAGGAAGGCACTCAAACCCTCTGATAGTCTTAGTTTCTCTGTGCTAGGTTCTCCAGTACCTGCTGTCTCTCTTGAACTGGGAAGCCCCAAACTGTAGACAGAATTCCAGATGCTGCCTAATGGCAGAGTAGAGAAGTGAGGTTAACTTCACTCAACCTACTATTCTTAATGCACCCCAGGAGACCGCTGGCTGCCTTGGCCACAAGGGCACGTTGCTGGCTAATGGTAAGCCCACCAGCGTCCCCCTAGGTAGCTTTTCCCCAGAGCTGGTCAATCCTCAACCTATACTGATGCGTGGGGTTGTTCTTCCCCAAAAGCAGCACCCTGCACTTGCCCTTCTTAAACTTCAATAAATTTCTCTCCACCTAGCTCTCAGGCTGGATAGTAGCACAACCCTTCAGCATGTTAACCACTGCTCATAGCTTTGCATATCAGCAAACTTGCTGAGGGGTCATCCCTTCCTTCTGTTTTCTCTTCTTACGCTACTGGCGGACAACAGCGATAAGCATTAGCTGTTCTGCTCCAGGAGTTAATGCTCCTGGAGGTGCACCTTGTTCCCTTTCTCAGGGTGGGAAATAATGTTGCCTGTCCCCAGCGAAGCACAGAGCAGAGTGTAAATTTGTATGTCAAAGGACAGTCTTGGACACTACTTATGAAACTTACCAGAAAACAAAGCTGCCTTGTGTTATAGCCATCACGATGGGGAGAAGCTCCCAGCAACACATTCTTGTTTGTCAGCATGACCAGATTGGCTTAGGAGGAGAAAATGCATAAGGAACAGCTTTGAAAACCCACCAGATCATCTCAAGTGTCTTTTATGTAGGCATTTTTTTGCGCGTTTTGTGGGAGCTGGGAAAGATTGTGGTGGTATGACTGCTTGTGTAGCTGGAATTTGTATTTTCTTGTTAGAACACAAGGTTGTATAAATCCAGTGTTAGCTATACTAAGAATTGCAAATATTTTCGGATCTAATTTCTTATTCCGCTTCTCATAGGTTTCTGCATGGGGTGGTTACGTCTTCATCATCAACCTTATTCCGCTGCATGTATTTGTTTTGTTGCTGATGCAGAGATATAGCAGGAGGGTCTACATCGGTGAGTTTTGTTCATTGAACAAATGCTTAATTGTGTGATCACTGAAATTCCACGGGATGGCAGTGTTGTAACACATTTGCAGTACAGTAAGTGATTTGTATTGCACATTTCAAAAATTTGAGCAAACGTGTATTTGTGCTGCGTAAGGGCATAGATTGGTAGCTCAGCCCAGTAGTGCGATACACAGGCGTGAAAGAATGCATCAAAGATAGCGAGCGGTTGGAAGTGTCGCCATGGTCACTTCTGTGGCTTTTGGGAAGCATCTTGTCTTCTGGCAGCATAATCCCCCAGTGACCCCCAGCAGGTACTGTGGAAACAATGCCGCTCATAAATTATGCTTTCAAAAACCTATTCTTACGGAAGTTAGCAGAAGATTATATGAAAACAGTGCGTACATTATAATCATGACTGTTATTGATAACTGTGTTTCGGCCTCTGATTTCTGGGAGCTTGAGTCCCTGTGGTTGATCTAGAAGTATATATACATATATATTATTTATAATATTAAGTTTTAATTCTGTGGCTTTTCAGCTTCTCGGCATGCCCCTGTTCTTCTTTTAAAAAAAGATGTTTACTGCTGCATTTTCTAAATAAGTAGTAGACTCTTACATGTTTTACTTGTTCGAGATCTGGTCCTTTCAATTTCTCCTCATACAGAAAGTTTCTTCAGTCACTTGGTGTCTGAGAGCTTTTTGTCCACCCATGATGCAGAGAAACAGGTAGATTATTTCCTTAGGAGAAGAAGCAGTGCATTTACGAACAGTACTTTTCTACTTGCTCTAAAATTGAATGCAGTAGGAAGGTTTCCTTAGGAGGAAGAATTAAGTAGGATGACTGAAATATTTAAAATGATACAGCTCTGTTTCCGAAATGATACAACTCTGTTTCTGTTACGATAATCGGAGGGAGGATGTATTTAACTATTATGGAGCCAATCCTTGTTGAAATATGTGTATTCGCTTTCTTACTACCTTTCTTTTCCTCCCCTCTTCACATTTTTTTCCTAGCATATAGCACTTTCTACATTGTGGGTTTAATATTATCAATGCAGATACCTTTTGTGGGATTTCAGCCAATTAGAACGAGTGAACACATGGCAGCTGCAGGTAAGAAAACTAAATGTCTACTTCTAAACAGCCTGCTTAACACAAGAAAAACAACTCCCCTGGCTTTGTTTCCTTGCGTTTTGACACCTACTAACAAAACACATTGTCAAAAGTTACAATTTAGTGTCTGTAGGAAAGTTTTCTTTCCACTTGAAGCATTATCCTTCTTTCTTCCAGCTAAGAGAGGTAAAGTGCCTCTGTGAGGTGTAAGCATTTGGACAACACTTACTTCACATGTTGATAATTTCTATTTTGCAGTATAGTGTTGCTTTCAAGCATTGTACAACTAAGATGTTCCTTATTAGTAAACACAGATTTTACTGAGTGGTTTTTCAAACTGGTTGAAATACAGATTACTTATCAGGAGGCTGACTTTTATTTTTAAATAACATATAAATTTTCTTTCTTTCTAGAGGCAGTTAAATTTTTCATGTTGTGAACAGTCACATATCCCACTTTCTTGGCAACAATATCCTAACCTAAGACTGATAGGTTTATCATATAGCGTATGCAGTTCAGTTAGATTTCCTCAAGGTTTTGCATATAGTCACTTACCAAAACGTGTTCGTGACAGTAGTTGGAACATAACAATCTGAATATAATGGGAAGAGTAAACATTATCGAATGATGTTTTGCAACTGAATTCTTATATATTTAATAAATAGATTTGTGTGTTTCTCTAGGAGTTCAGAACAATCAAATTTCAGCCTTGTGCACCTGAAATTTGTTGTCAAATTGAAGAAACCCCAGATGCTTGAGTTCTGTTTTCTGCCAGTTGCCAGTGGCAATTTTCACTTTGAAGGGGACTAATAATTGGCTTGACCTGATTATAAAAGTTGAAATTAATTATAGGAAAATAGTTTTGGTTCTGAACAGCCTCTTGCTACTGGGCCGTTTTGAGGGTATGGGGTGCTTACTACGTAAATTTTGGTATTTCAGCACTAGTGTTAATATAATTCTGTCATCTCTGTCACTTAATGCCTGTTTGGTTGTTTTTTTGGTTGTTTTTTTTTTCTTTCATGAAATCCTTCTGTTTTGAGTCTGTCCCTTACTCCTGTTTAATTTGGGAGGAAAGAGGGTTAGAGTATTTGAGCTCTTTATACAATAAGCAAAGGATGTTTTGGATTGTACTTTGCAGGTTTCTGTTATTGCAAGAAAGCAACATCCCTGTTATTTAATCCTGGTTTTTTCAGAAATTTAGTTTAAACTATTTTTTAGATGTGTGTGCCTTACACTTATTACACTTATTTTTCTAATTCAGAGGTAGCCATGTTATGGTCATTGCTTTAACAGCTGTTACTGCTTTTGGACATTTAAACAAGAACTTTCCTTTTTGTTTAGGTGTTTTTGCGCTGCTGCAGGCATATGCATTTTTGCAGTATCTGAGAGACAGATTAACCAAGCAAGAATTTCAGACATTGTTCTTCTTGGGTGTCTCACTAGCTGCTGGCATTGTATTCCTGAGCGTGATCTACTTGACATACACAGGTAAATAAATTTGAAACTAGTTTTTTTGCAGGTGAAACAAGATAAACGCTTGGTTTAGTCTAAAGTAGTTGTTCAGCCTTGAACCTTCAAGACAATTCTACTCGATACCTCAAGAACAAGCATGTCTTTGCTTTGTTGCTGTCCTGATACCTCACTGCCATCTTTGGATTCCAAGCTGTACTTTTTGGCCATCAAATACCATACAGACTACTGTGATGAAGGAAAAACAATCTTATGTTGTTAGCTATGTATATGTTAGCCATGCAAGAGATGCATGAGGAGATTTGCTTGATTTAAATTACATCATCTTAATGGTATTTGAGGTATAATATTATGTTGTTGGACTTCTGCTTTATTAAAAATACTTTTCCTGAGACATAACTTGTTTTGATTTTAACCAGTGTCTTTCTTGTACTTCTTTTTAGCAATGTTTATGGTGTAATTATTTTTTTTCCCATTTGGAGTGATCAGTAGTAGTTTCATTTTTTGTTAATTATGGTATCAGTATTCTATAAGAATAGTTAGCATCGCTGTCTGTTTGAAAGTCCCTGAAAACTCGATGGTTTGTGATTTGCTTTTCAGTGTATATGACAAAGTCCTACTAATACTTAGCAGAAATTTTCAGGCTGGCATATCAAACATTCGGCTTCTAATCTCAGTGTGCAGCAAAATAAGTCTTCTGTTACAATTCTTAGGAGGTATTGATTTTGACTTCCAAACCTCAGTGATCATTATCACTGCTTCACCAGAAGGAACAAACCTCACTACCTCAACTTCTGCTATACTGTGTGATCTGGGCTCCTGACCATCTCACAGCATTCTGATCTTTCTCTTATTTTCTTAACAATTCTCCTGCAGAAGGGTACCTGCATCTGCTCTCTGTATCTCGGGTACAGCACCGGAGAGGGGATTTGAGGTTCTGTGTACAAATCCTGACTGCCGTAAGGCCTCTGGAGTATTTTTACTAGCCATCAGCGGGACTGCAGTCCACTGAGTACTGCTGTTAGCTTGTAGTATTTGAGACAATTTTCAGCCTATTTGTCCAGCCCATTCTTCTTCCGCTTATAAATGAGAAATTAGGAAAAAGGTTTAAGAAGTGTTCAATAATGTTCAACAATGTATTTCAGGAGGCTATGCTCTGCTGTATTTGCAGGGACCTGCGTTACTGACAGGTAGTTACCTGCGTATTCCTCCTTACCTTTCCTAGACACTTAGCAATAGCCATTTTGCAGACACGAGGGGCATCCCTTCATGCTGATGGAGATGGTGGTTAGTTACCGTATTGGCCTGTTCTCTCAGCATTCTGAGTTGAATGCCTTTAGTTAAATGCAGAGAAGGCCATAACCGATAGTTCCTCATCTGCAGGCAGCTCGTTTGTGTGCATGCGGTGGTTTAGGAACAAGCTTTACATTGGAAGACTGAGGGGAAAAGTGTCTTGTCATAAAACTTTAATCACAATATTAAAATGTCATAAAACTTTAACCACAGTATTAAAACGTCATCAAACTTTAACCACAATATTTAAATGCCTAAACTAGCTAATGCATCATTCGGTCAGATTAAACTTATTTTAAATATCAGATAGAGGGAAGGCATACCGTGTCATGCACAAAGACTAGGATAATAAATGAAAGCATTTAACTTTCACTTCAGTTCATCTGTATCTTGTCTTCAGAGGGACCTGATGCAGTTGGAAGTTTAAGAAGACTCTTACTAATAATTTTCATATTTAATCTGAAGTTTTTGTTTAGGGGGGAAAAAAAGTAAATATTATCAGCATGTTAGCAGCAGCTATTATATTCTGTGCCACGTACAGGTCCGTTTGTAGAGAAACAATAGGAAACCAGTGTTTCAAGTGTTAGTGTATTGGCTATAGGTTATTCTCAGTGTTCTGCTTAGTCGCTTCAGAAAAGTAAAATACTTTCCTGTCAATTGTATTTTCTTACAGTCCTTTACTGCGTGTAGGTTGCTATCTGTTACATTCTTCGAGAAATACTTGATTTATTACTGAATTGCTTTGACTGTAACCTGCCTAATGTAGGAGGTCTGGCTCACATATATAATACATGTTAAATGATATTTTGTTGGTTTTGCTATGATTTGAGGGAATACATAAATTGTTGCATTTAAATACTTAGGCAACAAAAGAGGGTTTTTTCCCCCTTCTTTGTTTCAGGTTATATTGCTCCTTGGAGTGGCAGATTTTATTCACTGTGGGACACTGGGTAAGTAAAGAATATAAAGAATTGGGTATCATAGCAATTCTGCTGAAAAACTAGTCTTTTGTTTTCCTTGTCCTTAAATTCATTGAATATGTTGAGGGGAATGTAGTGGGCTTTAATCGGTTCTCAAAAAAAACCCCACTTTTGCAGTAACAGTTTCATGACTGTTGCAACAGCTAATTTGTCTATTAAATTTCTTGCTTCTTTGGAAGTCTTTGAATGTTTAATGCTGTGTTTTTCTACATGAAATTGTAGAGCTTCTCAGCATAAAATAACCAAAAGCTGTACCAACGCTTGTGGACACACATGAAAGTTACTAAGAGCTTTAAACTATTTTCATTGCGCAACATTGCATGAAATAAAGATGTTGCACCTGTGATCTTGCATGTTGCCTGCATATTATGATCATACCTCTGGTTTTGTGTATACTCTGAGCAGTTCTGGTTTATTCATTTGTGGTTTTGCTGGTAAAAAGGTCTATCAGTTAAAGGTTAACTGAAACAAAGGATTAAGAATCCAGTGTTGGATTCTTTAGCCAGCCAGGTGAACAGGAATAAAGTGGAGGGTATTTTTCTCAAAGAAATGTACTTAAGATGAAATTCAGTTGCTGGATTTTTTTAAGATTAAAAGCAGACATAAGAGAACTTAAAAATTTTGCAGTTCAGGTTCCTTCAGGCTACAAAATCTGGCTCATACAGGATTCTGCACCGGCTCTGTAACAGAAGTAATGCAGCAGAGATCGATAAAGAATCCTCAGTTACTTGATAAGCATTAAACTTATGAGGGCTTGTCTACATTAGAAAATCATACCGTGTTACAGTTACACACAGTGCAGCTTTGAATGAGAGCTAGATCTCAGTGGAAAAAAAACCTTTTGACACCGCAGACTAGGTCCATATGTATAGATGTCTGTAATGAAGAGCACAGTTTGGGCCTTGTCTGTGCTAAGGGTTTGACATGTTTCTTTCACATGTATTTCCAAGTATCAAGTGTAGGCAAGATCATCAGTAACTAGTCTAGTATGTAATACTGTAATGAAGGTATTCCACATAGAGTAGGGATTTTGCAATGCAACATTGAAAATCTAGGAAAGTTGTTGGCATGGGTGATGAGGCTTTATAATGTAATGACAGGGCTTCCGTAGCTGTGTAGTTTTTATTTTGGTGAATTCATTTTCCTTCATATTTAGCAATAATAAAATATCCATGATTTTAAATCTTATACATAGTATGGAAATAATCTTTTATATTGTTGTTTTAAAAAAACTATACACCACATATTTCCTAAGTACAGTAAGATCTGAGGACTTTTTTCAGTGTAAAAGTTTAATCAGATTTCTGCTGAATAGAGGATTTGTCATTTTAAATGTAAATGCTTCATTTGAAATTATTTTCAGAATTCCTAATGTCTAAAAGTAATAATTTTATCTCTTCAAAATAATTTGAACTGAATTTTTTTTAAAAAAGGTATGCGAAAATTCACATCCCGATCATTGCCTCTGTGTCTGAGCATCAGCCTACAACATGGGTTTCCTTCTTTTTTGATCTGCATATTCTCGTGTGTACTTTCCCAGCAGGGCTGTGGTTCTGTATCAAAAACATCAATGATGAAAGAGTTTTTGGTAAGAGAAAATTATTTTAAATTTGTTTTACCTTCAACTTGTTTCTGTTTTGTTTGTTTGCTGAGCGCTGGTATGTGCCTTGTCCTGACAAAGTTGTAAAAACTGTTTGTTTAAAGACAATTATGGTAAGTTGCCTGCACTCAGCACGATTTAAAAGTATTTATAAAAATGCGGATGTTGATGAAAAGGTGATTGTCATCCCGAGAGGTGGGCTTAAAATTTTTGTCAGTAGAGTTACGCTCTGCAGCATGCTCTTCCACGTGCCGATCTCGCGGTACACGTGTTGGGTTGCAGTTCCACATACAGTTTAGCCAAACAAACAGCTCAGTCCCTATCCTGCACAAGGCTGCGAGACTACTGACTCTTTCCTGGATGTCTGGCACTTAACCTATCACAAATTACTCAAAATGCCTTTTCTTTCTGCTATTTTAGTGAACCGAATCACACGCTGTGGAGCAAGTGCTAAATAAAGCACAAGCCTAAGCGACAACTCTCTACATCAGTGACAAGAAATTCTTTATTTGTACAATACTGTGTCATGAAAGTAGACGTGTAGATAATGAACGAGGCTTATAAGAATGTGTTTTGAAGTTGTAGCCTATATGCGACAGTAAAGATCACTTGCATCCTGAGCTTTTACAGGGCCAGGAGGCTACAAACTAGGATTGCCTAAGGGGTATGTGGGCAGTGGGAACACTTGGTGTTAAATTCAGTAGTCTAGGCTGTTCTGTGCCCTGTGGCTTGCAATGAGTCCTTGTCAAGATTAGTGCTTCCTCCTGCATTTAACTCAATATAAAAACCTATGAATGAGCCCCCAGTTTGTCCCCACTTAGGTTAAGATTTGATACTTGCGTGAAATGCTAGCATTTTTGCAGTTTCAGTAACTTGTTTGGTCCAGGGCTGTTTGACCTTTTTAATAGAATGAAGTATTATTTTTGACGTGTGATACTAAATTTCACTAATAAACATCTCCTGACACACTGTTAATGAATATGAAAGTGGGGTTGGTGTTGTGGTTAACAGTTATTAAGATTATTTTTGGGGAAGATTTGAAGTTTTTAGAAGGGATGGATGTTAATTGAGCTGCATCTCTGTACATTAGAAAGTGAGTATTATTTTCCAAGTGCCTTCATGAGATTTGCTTCTTTGCAGTTGCTCTGTATGCAATCAGCGCTGTTTATTTTGCTGGTGTGATGGTTCGGCTGATGCTCACTTTGACTCCGGTGGTCTGTATGCTGTCTTCAATTGCTTTCTCCAATGTCTTTGAGCGTTATTTGGGTGATGATATGAAGAGGGAAAACCCACCGGTAGAGGACAGCAGTGATGAGGATGACAAAAGGAACCCTGGCAACCTGTATGATAAAGTGAGTGGAGGGAGCAAAAGTCAGAAAGCAGCTTATTTTTTTTGTTTTTTTCTCTTAGTCATAATACTTTAAATGCTGCTAGAGGTCTGATTCACTGACATTTAAATTTAAAACAAGTATGGATGCTCTCCAATGAAGAGTAATGGATATCTTGAAAAGCAGTTGGTGTCAGTGTAGAAGTGATTCCTTCTAGATATATAATGGTAATCTTTTAACCTAAAAGAAGTTGATCCAGTGTTTGACCCAACTTTATAAAGAAGTGGTGGCACACAGTTCCTCCTTAACCAGTTAGAGCAGTTCTGTGTTACCAGATGGTTCCCTCTTGAATAGAATCATCATGGCTGGAAAGCACTTGCATGATGATGAAGTCCAGCCCTTGTCCCAACATCTCCCTAACCCGTAGACCATAGCCTCAAGTGTGCTATCTACTAATATTTTAAAAAATTTCCAAAAAATTGATCTAAACCAAGGAAGTTGTGTGCTGACCCTTTTCTAGTAGCTCTTTCCTGAAAGAGGGTTTCAAGGAATCATCTGTTTTCAGAAATATTTCTGTGCATACATAATTAATGTACACTGCAACTTGATCTAGCTTTATAGCATCCCATACCAATTATGGTGTACATGAGGTGAAATGAAAAGCGTAGGTTCCATTGTCAAGGGTAATAAAATTTGCCATAACAGATGTCTTTGTATTTGTGTAGGCAGGCAAAGTGAGAAAACATGTAGCTGAACAGGAGAAGACAGAGGAAGGACTGGGTCCCAACATCAAAAATATTGTTACTATGCTGATGCTGATGTTGCTGATGATGTTTGCTGTTCACTGTACCTGGGTAACTAGCAATGCGTACTCCAGCCCTAGTGTTGTCCTTGCTTCATATAACCACGATGGGTAAGTAATATCTATAGGTCAGAAAATAATCAACCTTTCTACTAACCCAGTCAGCCTTTCTACTTCCTTTGCTTTAGCAATTTAGCATTTTCCATCTTCAAAAGCAGTTCAGCTTTTGTTTGCTCAGTTGCCAGTGGGTTCAAACTTAGGACTGCTGGTGACTGAATTCCTCAAAGTGGAGCTGAACACGTATAACCCTTACTTGTAAGTCCAGATTTATTGTGGTGCAGTTAATGTTTTGCTTGTATTTGTACTGGTGAATGTACGTTCCAAAATGACCTCTTTTCCAGCACACGGAATATCCTAGATGACTTCAGAGAAGCCTACTACTGGCTGAGACAAAACACAGATGAGCACGCCAGAGTGATGTCGTGGTGGGACTATGGTTATCAGATAGCAGGAATGGCTAACCGGACAACCCTGGTTGATAACAATACCTGGAACAACAGTCACATAGCCCTGGTAGGGGTGACAATTTTCTATCCAGCCAAAACACTAGAGTGTTTACATTGCAGTCAAATATGACACTGTAAATATCTGCTGATAGTTAATACGTTGCTAGGGAAATACTCCATGGGGTGGAAAGCACAGTTGGAAGGAACGTGTATAGGACATAAATATTTTTCTGTTTATTATGATTTACATATAAAGAGTTTGGGGGCTGGAAGAAATCACTTTTGCTTTTC
Source organism: Upupa epops (assembly GCA_013397515.1). NCBI lineage: Eukaryota > Metazoa > Chordata > Aves > Bucerotiformes > Upupidae > Upupa > Upupa epops. The sequence goes on along the minus strand of VZRI01001596.1, from coordinate 680,559 downwards.
CATTCTGCTTACTCAGTTTCCAGAACTTAACTTCCACTTCAGCTTTTCTTGTTTGTGCAAGGATAGACAAAATCTGATGTAACCAGTTCTCCTTGTGATTATAGCCCCAACAGCTTACCTGGTATCACTGGCACTATCCAAATAGGGATCATTTCAGCTCATCGGTGTCTCTGACTGGATTTTTGAATGGCATGTGAAACATGATCACATGAAAGAACAAATTTTCAGACATCTTGGAAATTAGAGAAAGTTAATAAATAGAAATGGAAGTGTTGTAGATATGATACAATTCTGTATTCTGAAATTTTGCAGTTTGACAAAATAGCTGTACATTTAATTTCGCTTGTTTCTGAAGAGTACTTCTGAGCTTTGTACGTTTGCTTAGAAGCGGGGTGATAGTGTTGCCTGTGATTGCAGGGACATCAGCTTGGACAACTTGGTATTTTTGAGAAACAAAAGAATGCTGGGTTTGCAGTTTTACTGCGTGCTGTGAAATGACTCATCACTTAGGTTTTTTGTGAAGGAAGAGCCACTATGTTGAGCTACAGGTGCAGAAACAGGGGAAGGGCTTGAGAAATGTATTAGTTTCTTGTCTTGTGTCAGTAGCTTGTAGTACAGCAGTTGGACCTGATCCACAGAGAAGCGGTGTTCCATATAAATTAGTCAAGGAGTCCTTTGAGCATAGATAGCCCTGGAAAGCGTGTATTGGGAAAGGGGAGATCGCGTCTGAATGCTTTTGGCTAGGGCAGGGAATTCACATCAGCAAAAAGAAATGTTGAGAGATTCTTCTGCTGACACCATATAGCAAGCCTTCCCGTGTACTGTAAGGCACAGTTCTCTTATTTTGGTGGTTGACCTGGCAGCAGCATTAATGTGGTTTGATGGACATTCAATTCCAGTAGCATTATGTGATTCTTTTTCGCACAAGAGGCAGAAATGTGCAGATGATTAAACGCAGGTCCCCGCAGAACAAGGTGCATCATGTGAACAGAGACTGTAGATCTGTATTCCATAAGCGTAGTAGCAATACACATTCCAGCAGTTAGCAATATTGTTTTTTAATTAAGTGTTCTCTCAAGTATTGCTTCTAGCACTGTCAAGTTCTGTTTCAGAATGAATAGTCCCTAAGCAGGGACCCAAGCAATAAAATGTGCTTTGCTCTAAATGAGGCAGGCCCCAGAGGCACATCTGGTTAACTTCCTTCTGCACAGAAATGGAAGCTTACCAAATAACTTCACGTTGATTCGGATCATGCCAAGAAGCTGAGATTCTCGGTCTTTTTGATGCGTGGCATCTCAATATTACCAGTTTGGGTGCATTTTTACTCATGTTGTATTTATTCCGTTTTACTACATCAATGCATTATTATGCCTTAAATAAAAGAACTTCCATAGCAAACAAAGTGACTAAGTGAATTCTTAAGTGTGGGAAGAGACTGGTATGGAAGAGGTTCTGCATGCAGCCTTAAAATGTTTACAAGGCCAGAACTTAGGCTTTTAACTCAATTTACGTTGAATTTAATGTTGACAGTGCCTACATGCTACTGTGTACAGTGCAGCACGGCTGCTTCATTAGTGAAGAACAGAGCTCAAGAATATAAAAAAAACCAAGAAATTAGTAACATTTCAAATGACTTATTCGCTTTGGGCTGTGTTTGAAGCTTTGAAATAAAAAGGTATTTTCTGCAACACTATGATTTTTTGGCACTGCAGCTCATTTGGAAAATCTGTAAGTGTCACAAAAGTAAATCTTACTGCTACGTTTTATACTCAAAACACATTTCAGCAGGCAGCACTCCTCTATTACAGAGAAGTAAATACTTCTATTAAAGCTGGGCATTTGCACTTCTAAATATTTACAATGGTTTTTCTCTATCTAGAATGAGAATCAGAGCTGTGGTTGGCGAGTATGTTCTTGGGCTTTGGTTTGTCAGGTATTGATCTGTGGACCTGTTTGACAGGCAGCTGTGTAGGTATTGAAGGTATTTTTGCTGTAATACAGGTGGGAAAGGCAATGTCATCAAATGAGTCAGCAGCATATGAGATCATGAGAAGTCTGGACGTGGACTACGTTTTGATTATTTTCGGTGGTGTGATTGGCTATTCTGGTGACGACATTAATAAGTTCTTGTGGATGGTGAGAATAGCAGAGGGAGAACATCCCAAAGATATTCGGGTAAGTTGAAAGGTGCCAAGAAAACTGAAAGCAGTTGAATGCTGTATCATTCTGTGTGTTCATCTCTACACTTTTTTTCTTTTAAACCTCTGTATTGTTGCTTTTCTGGTAGCGCTCATTACAGTGGAAGAAATATCTACTACTAGTTGTGTTTTTGTTTGAAAGATTTGTTAACAGGGTGTTTTCCTAGCATAGCAGGAATGCAGGGGCCTGTAGCTCAGTTTCTTTCAGTTTCTTTTCAGTAGCCCCAAAGGTTTGCATGATACTAAAAATACAGGACATCTTCTGTAACTTGTGTGCACCTAACTGTGCACCACCCTATTTTAAAAAGTAGGAGTGTTCAGTTGGCATTACAAATTCCATAGAAGTCAGCAGTAGTAGGAGACAGTGTTAATACCAACTTGTGTAATTTGTTATTTGCACATCTCAGAGAATCACAATTCCACAGTAATATTTTCTTATCAAAGCTTTCTAGATGTTGAGCACAGGCATAAGGGAGTATCCATACGCAGTTTCATTTTGTACTGGAGATGAAAATAGCAGACAAGTTTGGTTTAAACAATGTGCATGTGTGAAGGCTATGTGCCAGTACAATAATACAAAAACAGGACAGAATGAGTACTATTATATTCTGTTTTAAGATCAGCTTAAATCAGCCTTTAAACTACAAAAGTCAGTTTAGAGTCTTCATAAAGGGTTTTTTTGTGAAGAAGGGAATAAGAAATTATCTTAAATATGGGTTTAGTTTCTATTAATTCTTTGTACCTTCTTTTTTAAAGGAAAGTGATTACTTTACACCTCAAGGAGAATTCCGGGTAGACAAGGCAGGTTCTCCAACTTTGCTGAACTGCCTCATGTATAAAATGTCTTATTACAGATTTGGAGAGATGCAGGTTAGTGCTACAGCGTCTGTTGGAATGTGGATAAAATGTTATTTTAATGTGTGTTTTCCATCTCTTAGATTGTTACCTGTAGTAGTAGAAGCAGGTGTAAGAGTCAACTTTGCAAAGATATCTAAGCATGATCAACTGCACATAATGTTGAGAAAAATGCATTTCTGCTGATAAGCTATGTACATAGCTTATAGCTGGCCTTTGTATTGGCACAGATAAGCATCTCAGTTCTACTCTGCTGTGTGCTTCCTGTAACATTAGTTATTGTCATGTGGAGAGTTTTAGATTTGCTTTTTGTCATAGCAACAAACGAGTGGAACTGCTGATTCACAATGTAGTATTTGCCAGAAACTACCGGATTTCTATCCGAGTCACAGCCGTGTATTAAAAAGCACTACGCTCATATAGTAAGGACATAATTCTCACAATTATCACTCCCCTTTGGGCTCATCAAGCATATGATCATAGCTAACTCTGACTTACTGCATTTTTTTTAATCTTTGCTGTTCTTCCCCACTTTGGCCCTGCCCAGAGGAATCTTCATTCTGAACGAATGTAAAGAAAATAATACTTTATTCATCTAAAATTGAGGCCAATGGATCTTATTTGTAATGGGGAGTGGGTGTGCGTGTGTGTGTGTCAAATTTAACAGATAAGCATGAAATATTTCTGAATTGGAAAAGCATGGAAGTGCAAACGATTGTACTAGAAGAGAGGGCACAAGGGGAGAAACTGTTAAAAAGCCACCACAGGCTGCCCCCATCTCGGACTTTGACTTGAGCAGATTCACTTCTGATTGCAGACATAGTTATTTCTGTTGAGACATAAAGTGCCTCCTTACTTAGGAGGCATTAGGAGTAAGAATGACTGTCTTCTAGATTTGTAAAAAGGAAATGAGGTGTTTTTTATTCTGTGTGGTAATTATCAATTCAAGAGAGCTATTATAATTTGACTAGACCAGCTGAAAGCATTGTTTTTGTGGCATGGAGTACCGCAGTTTGCAATGATGGGTCTTTTGGGTTTTGTCTCAAACTAACACACAACTTTTAATTTTTACAGCTGGATTTTCGGACACCCCCGGGATTTGATCGCACACGCAATGCTGAGATAGGCAACAAAGACATTCAATTTAAACATCTGGAGGAAGCCTTTACGTCAGAGCACTGGCTTGTTAGAATATACAAGGTGAAACAGCTAGACAACAGAGAGACACTGGATCATAAACCTAGAGTAACCAACATTGTACCAAAACAGAAATATTTGTCAAAGAAGGTGGGTTCCCAGTGAGGTAACTGAAAGGGAATCAGGAGATGGCGGTTTATTTTTATCAGTGAATCACACAGCTGATGAGTTATGTATTTACACTAGCCAGAATGTTATGGATACTTTTAATGTTGGTGTCCAGTATCAGACCTGCCTGCTGGTATTAATTGTTCAGTTACTGTCTATTCAACTTAAAAGCATGTGAAGAAGACACAAGGCTAGATTTTTATATTTATTTTTCTTTTTAGGCAGAATGCTAACTGGAAATAGTGTGTCACTGGCTGTTACAACTCTTTAAAGACTTCATATAACTGGAAGTATAATCTCTAAAGTACATCATTCATGTTTCAGTAACTATGGCTCACTAAGTAATGTGGAAGTTGCTTTCTGAGTTTGTTTGAAAGTAGTGATGCCTAGAGGTTTAAAAATGGCAATTTTGTATGAAGTACATTAAATATGAAACTTTTGTTGACGGAACTTTAGTGTCTGGCTGCTTGCTGTTTGAAGTCACCTTCATGGTTTTAAAAGTGCTAGCTGTGGTGTTCTACTTCAGCTTATTATGCAAGATCTGTTACCATGGGATCTGGGGAGTCTCTTAGCAGCCCTCTCTTTCATAACATCAGGTTTTCATATATGCAAATATATGTTGTTAAAGGACTTCCAGAATCTGCTCAGAAACAAATGTCTGTGCAGCAACTTACATTGTGCCATGGAAATACAAGTAAAGAATGTTAGAGAGTAAAGATGCTTATTCTTGTGATTTGATGGAATTTCATGAAATAAAGTCTTGGGGAGTTGCCACTGAAGCTAGACGTAACTTGAAAGGAAAGGCTTTACTGTGTCTATCATACACTTACGCTATAACTTTTGATCTTCCATGACAAGTAAGGCTGTAATTTTTAGTGGTAGATGCTTAAGGTATGGATGTGTTTATTCTGCCTAAAGATAGGATAAAACCTGATGCAAATTCTCATCCATCATGAATTCTTGCAGTACACAGGTTCTGCTTCCCATTAAGAAATCAGAGAATTGGCAAAGAGGATGGTAAAAACGACTAAACCAGGATTTCTTAATTCCATTCTGAGGGTTCCTTAGTAGTCACAGATTTTCAGCAGTTGTTCTCTTAGTGGAAGTTAAAACTATCTGCTGTCACTCTTCCATGATAGAATTACATTGCTCAAGCTCAGAAATATCATGTCTTAAGTATTACATACTGGTTATCTATCTTGCTTTATAATGTTATTAAAAAAGATTGTATTTATTTGACATTATAGAGCATGCTGGTGAGCACAGCAATGGCAGCTGCCCAGTGTCTTGTTTGTTGTGGCAGGCATGTTGCATGTACGATTCTGCCTGTTACAAGTTACAAACTAATTTTATAAACAGTTGGTGTTAACTTTTGAAGTTAGTGTTTACCTCATACTAACAGTGATGCTTCCCCCTACCTACTGCCTTAAAAAACCAAAGCTGATAAAGACACACAACCAGAAGGCACTAACTAGCCTACAGACCAATAGCAGAGGACTAAATGCAAAAATGTGATCACTCATTACTTTGCTTATGTTTGAAAAATGTTACTTTGAGGAAGTATGTCTATGATCTTGCTACCTCTAACAGAATCACAGAATGACAGACTTCTTTGGGTTGGAAAAGACCTTTAAGATCAGGGTCCAACCATTAACCTAGTTGCACCAAGCCCATCACTAAACCCTGTCGCTAAGCTCCTTATCTACACAACTTTTAAACACGTCCAGGGATGGCGAATCAGCAGAACATGCTGACTCGGCACAAGCTTTAAAAGTAATTCTGCAAGTCTGGTAGGTGTACATCTTGGCCTCGTACGTCTTGGGCAGGAGTTAACCATCTAACTGGGTAACAGGTAGTTGAGAGTTTACTATTTAAGCTTTTCAAAATCAAACTGGTCAAGACAAAATCATTAACTAATACATTTTATTCTGTTTTTCTTTTTAGACCTCCAAAAGGAAGCGTGGCTACATTAAGAATAAACTAATTTTAAAGAAAGGCAAGAGACCCAACAGGAAGACAGTTTAAATACACTGTTCTGATTGCTAATACGAAGCAGTTGTCCTTGAGATAACCAGTCTTTGCCTTTAGCTCAAGTCATGTTTCACAGCAACATGAGGGTACAGAACCATCATTGGTCCAGATTATTGTACAAAATTTTCAGGCAATGTCTGATTAAAAATTTTGGCTTATTGAGAACAGCTGTTTTAGATTTGTAATGTGAAGCAAGACAGAGCTGCTATTCAAGTCTAGCAGCATTTTTTTATTGGTACATATTATCCTTCATATCTCTTTTAAGAATTTGGACTGACTGCACCAAAGAACCTTATAATTTGGTCCTTGGCACATGCATACTTGTCAATCTTTCTGGGAAAACACTGTTAAGCTGAAGGGCAGCAGTATGTAAACTGGAACGCTGAAGTCTAAAAATTGTTTTCAGCAATTAGGAGGAAGCAGAGCTCTTTGAAATGCAACTTTCAAAATAAGTTGCTGCCATGATTATGATTATTTTTTAATGTTTTCTTTCAATGTCCTTTTACTCTTGCTGCAGGCTGGTTTTGATTTGGAGTGTAAGAAACGAAGCTGCAGTTTTCACAAGAGCTGATAAGGCAGATGAATTGGATGACAGTCTAGACTGCACAAGCTTATGTTTAACATGGGTTTGCAGAGTTCCTGCCTTACACTGCCATTTCACAAGGTAGACAAGGCAAATCTTGCACACTGTAGATACAAGGGCTAAATCTATATCCACTTGAAAAATATGAAATGATGATAATGAATGCTGTAGTAATGTATAGCTGAGCACCACATAGCATCAGCTCCTTCATAACACGAACTATTTTAGGTGAATGTTCACATGGGTAAAAATCAATACAGCCTGATCAATGGGAGGGAAAAAAGGTTGACAGGTATACAAAACTTTTTATGTGGCTATCAGAGGCAGAGGGTTTGCAAACCTCTTCCCCACCCCATCTTTCTTGTTGAGGGTAAAGGATTTTCAAGAAATCTGTTTCTCTGCATTTTTGTTTAGTGCTTAAGTCAGTTGAAGAATTTTCTGCTATAGTGCTCTTTGCTTTGTCTGTCTTTTATACTGGGTTGTTTGGGCGCTTTTTTTTTTAATAAAATGAAAAAAAGGTGTTAACTGTCAGATTAATGCACTAAAAATACAATTGGAGACTGAACATGTTCACTTCCAGCTATAGGAAGACTTCATAAAGACTTGAGAATTTTCCTTAATTGAAATGAAAGGGTTCTGCAGTTTTTCCTGCCACAGGTTTTAATTTCTTATAGAGCCAAAACTTGCATCAGCCACTTGATGTACAATGCAGAATAGTATGTACCTTTCATGAAGACAATGTAAATTTACAGTGTTCTGTACAAATGTTATTGCTGACTTCTTTCCGAAGGTGTAGAATTTTTTTTTGATTTATGGATTCATTTTTTACTCCAGTGGTTTTTACAGACCAATAATACAGCTGCAACATTTTCACAAAGGTAAGACTTAAATCTGGATTTCTGGCCCATTGTCATTTGGAGATTTCATTTTATTATGTTGCTTTAAAGCTCAGAGCAGACCAGCTGTTGACTGTAGGGGAAAATAAAAATTCAAGTTTTGTGTTAAGGTGGCTGTGTTGGTTTTGTGATGAACTTGATAAGGTGTTGCTTACGCTCCGGGTGATCAAACTCTGTAATAGAAATTTGTTAACCTCATTAGGTTTAGTGCAATGAAGCTACAGCAGCTTTAAATTGGTTAAGCTACATGTAGGCTCTCTGCTGTGATGATATGAAGGTGGCTGTAATACTTTTAGAGACAGCAGCCATCTTTCCCAAATACACATGTTGCAGGCCTTCCAACAGCTGGAGAAGCTCAAGCTGCAACACTTGGGTACCTGGTTTGTAGTATCTTGCTTCTTCCAAATAACTACATCCACCCCCATCACCACTGCAGGGCAAGGCTAATGAATTGCAGCTGACACTGCTGGTCAGCCTGTGGTTTGCCAATAACCTAGCAGTCTTCCTCAAAAGGAAGATGAAGTTGCCCTCCCATTGTTAGGCATCTTTACAGTTCTCTATCAGATTATTTTCCGTCTCAACTGATAGGGTGTACACATCCCCGTTTAGTTACAGAGAATACGATCGGGTTTTATTGCATTTTTACAGCTCTGTGAAAAGAAAAATCTAATTACAGGAACCTTAGCCAGTGTGGGCCTAAAATTGCCTTCCTGCTTGCCTGAGCTTGGTGGTTTTTTTTTTTTAAATCTAACATGTTTTCAAAGCTTCTGCCACTGCTTGCATTTAAAATGTAATAAAAACTTGTACTGATTAACGGAGACCCTTAGAGAAAAACAGTCACAGATAAGTACAGGCAGGTGTTGTATCACCTTCCTCCGTTTCTCTGGAACCTGGTCACCAGGTAGGTTACCTGGCTCTCCACCTGGATCCTGTTTAGCTAACCTAACTTCCGTCTTCTCTCAGAGAACTGAGCCAGACTTGTACCAGCAAAGACGACTAGCATCTTGCATCATAATCAAACACGCCTTCCATGCTATCCATAGCTAGAGCCAACCGTTTACTGTTCCTTGGGTTAAATTTTGTAGTGTGACCTCCAGAAATAAGCCAGGCCCTTGGTCTTCAGTTGCTAAGGAACTCAAACCACAAGCATGCATAAGCCAGTATTGTATAAGTTACGTATCGCTGAATCATTTCTGTTGAAAGCAGTAAAAGAGTGGTCCCTTATGGGAATCCTAGAAGAAATATTCTGACCTGTGGGAGTACTTCCCTACCAGAAGGGGCACAAAAGTCATTAGTTGACAGATTAGATTCACTTTAGGAAAAAAACCCCACCTGTTAAATGCTGTGATTAGGCCCCTCTAGACATATCAATCCCATTGATTAAAAGCTGAGAGCATAGCTGGCTGTGACTAAAGCTCAATCATGTCTTCAAACCAGGGCCTCAAAGCGATGCAACAAAAGGCAACACAGCTGGGTCATGTTTCCAATCCTACACTAGCCAGCTGTTGTTTTCTGGTTCTTGTAAAACCAAAGTGTTCTGCCACGATAGTTTCCACTGCGGTGGACTAATGTTTAAACTAAATTGGCCCTGCATTACCCAACACCTGAAAATCCTTATCAGGACCCTTGAAGCCTTTAACTATGTATTTTGTGGCAGAGCTGAGTCAGCAGTTGGACTTGACGATCTTAAAATCTCACAGCCAAAAAAATCGATTCCTCTCTATGCAAGTGTCTCAAGCAATAGTGAATCTTCATTGATGAGTATACAGTCTTTCAAAAACAGTGAAATACTTTATTTCAATTTGTCCAAGTAAGGTGTGTCTTCCCCAGCCTTTCCCAAAGCTGTGGATGCTGCCTAGCCCACTTTTCCATGTGTAGTGTTGTCCTATTTAAACAAAAACTTAACCTATGTGGTTATGAACAACTTCACAACAAAGCAGGATTTGGTCGACAAGTGACTTGTCAGAACCCTGGCAATAGCTCATAAGAGCCCTGTGTGTTTACGTAGTTCTTGGACATCTGAGCAACCAGCATCTGTTAACTCATGCTTCAGGAGAAAGGGCATCCTGCTACCAAATGACGTTTTTATTCATGAGCATTCACAAATTATGAATGGGAGGCAAACCAGAAGCGACTGCTAGAGCATCTTTTAAATGAAAAAGGAGTAAAATGTTCTAATTTTAAAAAGGCTGCATAGCTTTCTACAGTCGTGCACACCAAAACAACTGAATTGGAGGATTTACACAATAATTTGGAGTCTATGCTGGATCCTTGGCAATATCTACTAGCAAACGCAAGATAGCTGTTAGAACAACCTACGGAATAAGGCTTATGGATATTTCTGTTTCAGTCCTGTACAACACACTGAATGCACAACTATCAGAAAAATAACAACATGTGAATCTTGTTCCAGCATCTCTCGCTAATGGGATCCTTTCAGAAAGGACTATTTTTATGTCTGCCTCTCCCAAGTTACTTTGGAAAAAAGAAACAGTAATGGCACAAGGGGAATTCTTCACAGCATCAAAAGAAACATCAGAGCACAAGTGGAATGTTCGTAGCATGCAGAAGCAACCAACCATGCAGACAGAAAATATTTTCAATAAAGTACAGGCATGGAATTATTCTATTTCTCCTTAAAAACAGAGCTACAGCATCTTTGCAGTCTTGTCAGTCATACTATTAAAGCTGAAGAAGGTCTGTTTCATTCAGAGGCATGCATGACTGACAGAGGTTTTTGGTGGCTACTTTTAGTGAGTATGTGGCTTGTTCTTTGGTGTGTGGAAAGGCAAAGGTCCATGTATTTAATTTTTTGATTGTTCTTTGTGATGATTTTACAAACTGTACTTCTAGCTACTTCTTATATGAACCTCTGGAACAAGAGTGAGTCCATTACAGAGCTAATTCTTGCAAATGACAGAAGTACACATTTTCCTGCAGACAGTTGAGTGATTATTATGATGGTAAGTACTATGTTCACAGAAAAACATAAACTATTCCTAAAAAGACATTTTCCTTTTAAAAAAATGTGTCAGTTACAAAATCGAGCTCATATAGCCTGCATTTTTTAGAAAACATGATTCAAATCACTTATAACATGAATCTTTCTAATGTGGGAAAAACGACATACAAGCAAACAAAGTAGCATTCAGGAGGAAAAAGAAGCCACAGCTTCATCAAATACGGATCTGAAGTTCAAATATAAAGTGTGCACACATCCATTTAGCTTTCTGAGTTGCTCAAATAGATTTTGACACCTACCAAAAGAAAAAAAAAAAAGAGAAAGGACAAACAAGCAGATTTAATCAATACTTTGACCGAAATATATTTCTGTATCTATAAAGCGTAAGTAATCGTATTAGGATATCGGGCAAAAGGCACAAAATCAGTTCTACAGACAGACAGGTATCCATGCTGCCGTGTTTCTTTTTAGGGGCATTAAGCAGAATTCAGCACATTTTTACTTGCTTTCTGTTGTTGCTTCTTTCAAAAATGTTTTCACTTTCAAGAAATATGAACTAAAACCCCTGAACACCCTTTCAGAATCCATTTTAAGTCAGTGGCACAGTGGTTATCTTACAAAGTATGATCAAGCTACAGGAGTGTTTGTTTTTTTCCTAACATTCTATCCCGTTTTGTTTCTTTAATGAAGTTATTGGCTCAGCACTGTAATTTACTAGTACGTCTTCACTGGTAAATCATTCATCTGAGAAGGCAAATGATACCGCTTCTGTTCATCCAAATACTTCATCAACTGGGTCAAAAGAAGAAATCAAAACACAGGTTTCCTTTAGCTTTTATACAGAATTAAGGGCTCTTGACCAGATGAGCTCCCTCATTTACTACAGCAATATACAGCACCGGCCACTCAGCTGGTGGGGAAGTTGCCTAGCTGTCCTAGTGGCACACCAGGACAGAAGGCCCACCCAGCTTCACTCACTTCAGTGCAGGACCTGGCGTTTTTGCATTGAATGCATCAGCAGTGGTTTCAGGTAAAAGGCAAGGCTGTGAAGAGGGTGCCTCAGGCACAAATGGTCTGCTGTGCCTCTTATTAACGAGTGGAAAGCTGCAACACCACAGCTGTATCTGCCAGAAGGGATCTGGCCAAACATGTAACCCAAAAGCATTGGCATGACAGCAGCCAGAGAACATTACACAGCAAGATCCGAATTCCTGCAATAGCTGGCTCACAGGTCACCAGAAATATATTAAAACAGGCGGAAGTATGGACAAACAAAAGAGTGAGGCCACAACAGGTCAGTATGAACCATGTTCTTGAGAAGGTATTGCTACTTCTTGTAAGACAGCACCCTCATAAGTGATAGGAAACATGCAGCATCCCAAAGTGCAAGCACACTGTTGGTGTATCCTTCAAAGCGAGTTACTCAATGACTAGAGAGAACAACTGCCGTTACATGACCCATCGCATTTTAAGTGCAAAACATTTTTGGCAAAAGTGAAAAATAGAAAAATCTTAACCAGTACTCATAAAAATGTGTTTTCATAAATACTATCACATGGCCTTATCCTGCCCGCACACAACTCAGGGAACCCATTTGAGTCCAGTGAGTTCTATGTGCAAACAGTCAGAGGAAAAGATCTGTAAATCACTGTATTTAATCTTGTTTACATGTAGTGTAACACACACAAACATTTTGTGTGTGTGTGTGTGTGTGTGTGTGTGTGTGTGTGTGTGTGTGTGTGTAAGTGCGAATGTGTATCCATGCACACAAAATGGCCCCTGAATATGCTTGAGCTTGCGGTTATTTGAGATCCATCATTCACAGTATATAGCTTCTCAACTGTATCTTCTGATAACCAGACCTATGCAATGACACCTTGAAGTTACATACTATATCATTTTGATGCTTTTAATGTAAAGTTAGATAGAGGCAACAGCTCTATCCCATCAGTGGGACTTCCAGAGAGGATTCAAGTACAGCCAGCCATCACCCTGCAAGAAAATTAGGCAGAGTTTACAAAAAAAAGTCTACAAACCAGATCAGTCTACATCCACATAAAAGACAAAATAATACTGATCAGCATTAGAAACCATCCCTGTCATCTAAAATTTCTGTGAATTAAGGTAATGAAGTAATTAAGGTAGTCTGGGTGTGAGAGAAAAAAAATTCAGGGAGGAATAGAAGCAACAGAAAGATGTAACAGATGAACCACGGCTTTAGCCAGATCGTGTACTGGATGACGTGGCAACATTTTCAAGACAGTCTCCTCAGTCAGTCTTACTTTTCACTCCACTCTCGTCTTAAGAAAGAGCAAAGGCAAATTTCATAAAATCTGTTTAATTTCTAGCAGCTGAAAGCCAAGACTGCATTAAAGATGTCCATGTTTACTGATACTGGGCAAACTACCCCTAGATCCAATTCAATTTAGCATGCTGAGATCAAGGTTAGTAAGAGAGATCAGTATTTCATGTTTGAAAATTAAGGAGTGGATTTAAAGACTAAAAACATGGTTTTAAATGCCTAACTTTAAGTATCAAAAATTCAAGCTAAAATAAATCTAACTGAAGGAAAGTGAAGAAGTTTATAATGTGAACACAGAAAAAGCCATTGCTGTTCTTGAAGAGTCAGCCTCTGGCAAAAGCGGAATTTAAAGCAATCCGTGGTACCTAACAACACTAGCTCGTAGTAAAAACCACATCTGTACTACCAGCTTCCTGTCTGCAGAGATGTGCTATAACATAATGCGATGGAGCTACCTCTTTGGCAAAGTATTTTGGTTTCCATGGTGTTGTAAGCGCCATACGTTGCCTCTCCTCTGCTCGCTGTCTCTCTTCAAGGCGGTGCTTGTGTTCTGTTGCTGCATCAGTATTACCCTCTTTCAGAGAACTGGTGACATTTTGCCAAAGGCGCCTGTGTGATAAAGGAGCACACGTGACAGAGTGCAAATGTTTCCAGTCAGAGCAGTACAGGAGAGGCAGCCCAATACCGTGCTCTCCAAGCCATGTTTGCAAGTCACACAAGCTTAGGAAACAAGGGTCTCTTGGATATTCATTGCATTTGTAGACAAGATTTTCTCAGCTCCTGGTATTCTGCCGTGCAAGCCCTTTCTCAATAGCTTTTGTTCCTGTCCATGAGTCTTCACAACCTGAGCTTTTTTTCCTCAAAGCAGACAGATTTTTATCATTTCCCTTCAGCGTTCGTTACTGATGATCCACCCCCACATAATGCATTTATTTGCAGTTACACTTTACAAGGATAAATGAATGCTAGCCAAGACTACATCTGGACACTGACTCTCCCCACCAGCTTAGTAATAGAGGAATTGATGTGCTGATGCTAGGGAAGCCTTCTAAATCTGTGGCCCATATTCCCAGTTAGTATTTACCAGTATAAACAAACTTGGTTTTCACACAAGTGATCATGTTCAGTTGCTGTGCCCCCTCACACTGTATTAGACTAGCAGAAACCTTGACACGAAAACACTGAGCAGAAACAGAGTGCAGCTTTCACAGATTTCCAGGAGTGTTTAAACGAGTTGCTGCTTACAATCTGATAAACTGCAAACGTGACTGAAACGCTGACCAGCTGCGATTGCTTACGAGTATCCAAAAATGCAACAAATACGCTGCAGAGCCAATACTTTCCTTATTTACTCCAACCTTTCTCTTTCAAATTACAGGGGGGAAATGAGTTTTGGGGAAGTTAACCATGTGAGGTGACTCTGCACAATGTCTCAGGACACAACTTTGCACAGTAAAAATAACTTACTTACTGATAATAAAATTAAGCTTAATTAATGTTTTAAAATCCTCCAATAAAATGTTCCTCAAGTCAATATGAATATGGATTTTCCTGAGAATAAGCTTCAACTGTTACCGACAGTAACAGAAGAATTTATTTTCTAATGTACCTGCTCAGAGTTGGTGTGTGAGTGTTGAAAGCCATAAAAACAGCCGTGTGTGTGTGTACTGTTCCCACTGCATCACGTTCTACCTGTTTTTATACACGTGCTCTGAAATACGACAAATGTTAAATTCTAAGTTAATACATTTCAAGATCATGAGTTTGACTACCATCTCTCAGAAAAGGAGGTAGAAACATGCTACCATCTCAGCCAGTTGCCGAGAGAAGCTGCAGCAGACTGGCTCCCACCACTGTCAGTAGTAACACTTGGTACCAGAGGTCCCCAAATTTGCTTCCAGAGAAGGGAAGTGGTGAAGCAGGGTGTGGGTGGGTGCTGCACTCCCTGCAGAACCTGGCAGCTCTCCCTAGAGACTGACGAGGCTTCTGCAGGCATTTCAGAAGGCTGAAACTGGAGCCTACAGCCTGTGGTGACCCCCCCCGCACCCCACATCCTCTGCCCTATTAGAGTCATTTCAGAGCATGGCACCATCTGTCAGTGAGAAGGGGTTGAGGGCACTGCACTGCTCACTCTGAGCAGGAGGAGCTCTGAGGAGGATTAGAGATAGTCAAACCCTGCGCAATGTGCTTTACACAGTCCTGCTTTGGTCAAGGGGGGTGGACTTGGTGATCTCTTAAGGTCCTCTCCAACTGCAACAACTCTGTGATTTTCTAAATGCCCACTAAGATGCATACAAGAATTTTCCCCCTTTATAAAACCAATGTACTCATCATGTACATTGCAATCTATATTCCAAGGAACCAATACACAGCTTCCGCTATTCACATCTAGATTAATGTGCTATAGGAAGAGAGGCATCTTGGAACCAAACCATTTACACCAGCATTTTGCTTCCCTGTTCTGCTCCCATCCAAGGTTCAACACTGCAATGCCTCTGCCCTTACCTTGATTCCAGTGGACCTTGTTTTGCTATTGGCCGAATTTTCTTCCTGATTACAGGTAGTTTGTTAGTGTCAATCACTTTGGTTTCTCCACTGCTGTACGTAAATTCTAGCGTACCATTCCATTCTCCCTGTGCCTTGCATACAATGGTGTTAGTGGGATTGTGTTTCACTTCAGCGGTAACCCTAATTCACGAAGGAGAAAAAGAAAGATCACAGTAATTTTTCAAGTAATGTAGTGATGCTGTCTCCAAAAAGGAAGACTCAACCCAAGAAAACTCTGCTTTTTAGACTACATTCTCCCAAAGTGCAGCCGTAACTTCAGTTTAAAATGCTGATACTCAGATCTAACCCAGAATTGTTCATCTTACCAGACTAATAGACAGCTCCTGACACTCGTGTGCCATTTTCAGTATACATATGGAAAATGAATAGGTGGTTGGTAACCAACAGGGCTTCATCAGAGGCAAATCACGCCTAACTAATTGGATGGCCTTTTATGATGGCGTTACAGTACAAGTGAAGACAAGAGAAGAGCAACCTGGACTCATGTAAAGCGTTTCACGCTATCCTGCACAACATCCTGGTCACCAAACTGGAAAATCCTGGACGACCCACTCGCTGGATAATGAATTAGCTGGACGGTCGCACTCAGAGAGTTGTGGTCAACGGCTCAAAGTCCAAATGGAGAGCAGTGATGAGTGGTGTCCTTCAAGGGTCAGGACTGGGACCGGTGCTGTTTAACATCTTTGACAATGATATGGACATTGGCATTGAGTGCACTCTCAGCAAGTTTGCTAATGCCACCGAGCCATGTGGTGTGGTGGGCACACCCTGGAGGGAAGGGAGGCCATCCAGAGGAACCTGGATAGGCTTGAGAGGTGGGCCAGTGCCAGCCTCCTGACATTCAACAAGGCCAAGTGCAAGGTCCTGCACCTGGGTCAAGGCAATCCCAGGCACAAATACCTGGGTGGTGAACAGACTGAGAACAGCCTTGAGGAAAAGGACTTTGGGGTGTTGGTCGATGAAAAACTCAACATGAGCTGGCAAAGAAAAGAAAGCCAACCACATCCTCCGCTGCATCCAGAGAAGCGTGAGCAGTAGGTTGAGGGAGGTGATCCTCCCACTTTATTCTGCTCTCTTGAGACCCCATCTGTAGTACTACATCCAGTTCTGGAGCCCCCAACACAGGAAAATTTACTGAGCTGTTGGAATGTGTCCAGAGCAGGGCCATGAAGATGAATGGAGGGCTGGAGCACCTCTCCTATGGGGACAGAGTGAGATGAGTTGATGTTGTTCAGCCTGGAGAAGAGGAGAGATCTTATAGCAGCCTTCCAATACCTGAAGGGGGCTACAGGAAAGCTGTTTCCAAGGGCTTGGAGTGGTAGGACCGGGGGGAATGGTTCCAAGCTGGAAGAGGGGAGGTTTAGACTGGCAGTCAGGAGGAAATTCTTCACTGTGAGGGTGCTGAGACCCTGGAACAGGTTGTCCAGTGAGGTTGTGGCTGCCCCTTCCCTGGAAGTGCACAGGGCCAGATTGACTGGGGCCTTGAGTACCTTGGTCTAGTGGGGGATGTCCCTGCTCATGGCAGAGGGGTTGGAACTAGATGACCTTTAAGGCCCCTTCAAACCTGAACAATTCTATGCATCTATGAAAGAGGATTTTTGCATATGAGTTGGCATAGCTTACAGGAAGGGCTTTTAATTAGGCCTGAAGGGGAAGTAGGTATAACTAGGTTCGTGAGAGGTGGTGAGCCTAAGGGCAGCCCTACGATGGCCGTTCTATTTGAGGTCGGTAATAGATGTATATGTGACAATAGGGGTACATGTGACATAAATAATGGAATACTTATTAATAGGCCAGTAACTCCAGAAGTAGCCAGCAGCGGATACATAACTGGTACAAAACCCAGTGGTCTTGGTCCCTCTCTGAAGTGCTCATACACTAATGCACAGAGTATGGGAAGCAAGCAGGATGAGTTAGAAATCTGGATAAGATCACATGATTATGAACTAATAACAACCACTGAAACATGGTGGGATAGCTCCCATGACTGGAATAACTGGAATACCTGTTCTGACAGCTCCAAGTACTAATCTACACCATTTACAAAACCTTGTCAGAACAGTCCACGATGATATTTGCCTGAAGACAGTATTGAAATGGTTGGCACACATATGGAAGATGGTCAACTAAAATAAATCAGAGGTAACCATGCAAAAAACACATCCTTCTCATGAACACTGCTGCAGCCTGCAAGAAAAGGGTCAGGGTACGTTAATGACTGTCACCAACTTAAGCACAGAAGTAGGACAGCCAGTTATCTTACACACTGCCTCTTCACAGCCTTAGTAACAGGGAACCAAAGATACGTATAATATTTTCATCACCTGGAATTTCAGTGCAGAAATAGAAGTTCCAAGTATGGAGCTACCACATGGGCAGCAACACTTCAGGTGAGAGAACCTGAAGGAGGAGAGACTCCTTGAAGGAGCTCTACCTGGAAGACCAGTTCATCTCTAAGACTCATACAGACGCAGCAGCTGGTGTGGCAGAACACCATCTTTTTGATGTAAATTTTTCTGATACTGCATGCGCAGCATTTTTACAAATAACAAAGCCTGGAAGAATACTTTCACATTAATTTAATTAGATAAATATAGTCAGTTAAATGATTTTTAAATGTATAACTACAATAAAGTGCTTTAAAGTCGAAAAATCATAAAATCCTCCAACTGAAGATCTCAACAGATGCCCATGTCTTTCAAATAAAATCCAGCAGCAGGTAAACAAGAACAAGCTAGTAATTCCTGTACCTGTGGACCTTCCCTCCATAGAATGGCTTGGTATGGAATGTAACCGTAGCAGAATAGCCTGTTCTGGCACAATTGATGTTGACTTTCCCTCCAAGCTCCACCCATGGGATGGTAAGTATCGAGCGAGCATAGGCACTAGGCAAGGTGAAAACATACTCTTCATCGTGTTCCATCAAGTAAAGAACACCTACATAGACAGAAGGTTAAAAGTGAAATGAGAAGAGTTCACTACTAAGTCCTGACAGTCACTGGCCAACTGCTGTCATCAAAACATTCTTCCATTAAGAGCACAATGTACAACTTGCTCTGAAGGAGAATACTATCTGCCAGGAACAAAAAGTCTGCCTTCTGAAACAAATTTCTTCAAACATTTTAAAAGACTGTTTCCAGCATTGCCCAGTGATAGGAAAAGGAGCAGTGGGCACAAGCAGGAACACAGTTTCATTTAGTTACAGGGAAAAATGTCTCTACAGTGCAAGTCACAAAGCCCTGGAACAGGTTGCCCAGAGAGGCTGTGGTCTCCTTCTCTGGAGATCCTCAAACCCTGCCTGGATGCAGCCCTGTGCAATGAGCTCTTAGGCAGCCCTGCTTTAGAGGGAGGGGTTGGACTTGGTGATCCCTTGAGGTCCCTTCCAACTCCAACAATTTTGTGATTCTACAAAAAGCACGATTTGAATGTGTACAACGGGGGTCATATGCTCACCAGAAAATCTGAGAGGATTACTTATGTTACTGACAAGCAATAAACTGAAGGCTGGAAAAAAATAACACCATTTTGCAAAAGGCCATACTGGAGATTCAGTTGCTCACTCAGTGTCACACCATAATTTCTCTCCAGAAAAAAGTATGGGCATGGCCAAAGGATTCTTCAGTTCCCACTTCAATCACACACAACCAGGTCCTCACCACTAGCTTCTTACTGATGCATTTGTTGGTTGGAGTGAAAGACTCTCTATAGGTCTGCCTAGGTGCAACCAGAAAACACCATTAAGGAAGCCATCTAGAAATTTCCTATACAATTGTTCCTTTGTTTCAAAATACTTGGTTCTCGCACGGTTTTTACAGAACTCTTGAATCAACAAGTGGCCACGAGGATTACTGCTCTATTACCACCAAGACAAATGCCTCTCAGAAAAAATTACTGGGAAGTCCATTTAATTCTGTAAAGGTTCCTCTACTCTCAGCATTATGGGGTTGTAAATACAAATACCACCACACTGAAGCAGCAATTTTTCAGATTATTTGGAACTACAGATAAAGTTGAAAGTCTGACCAAATCTTAGTTTCCTCTGGGAACGAAGATAAAGCTCCATCCCCACCATAGCTGTAGTTTGGTCCTCAAAATAACTAAGAACAGAGCAAACTACCAGGTAAAGAATGCCTTAAGCCCTGCACTCAGAATTAGAGTCTGCCAAACAGCTGCAGTAGGTTTTTATATGCCCTTACATCCCATTTGAGAACTGTCCAAAGGCAAAAATCAGTTTTCACAACTTGGATTGAAAATAGCTCATTAGAGGAAAGACAGAACCCAGAAACATTTGGGAAAACTATCAGGAAAATCATCTCAACAGAGTAATGATATCTGTTGAGAAACAAGAGTTTGAGGCAATGTGCCTTCATCAAGGGCAGACAGGGGAAGAACACACTAGCAGTGGTACTGATTAGTTTGTCTATTTAAAGGAGTAACAACACTGACTTTGCGAAGTGATCTGACATGTACTGATGGAAAAGCGCTAAACAAGAACAAAGCTCTACTATTACCAAGACAAAACTAAGCCCTTAATGCACGGGCATGAATCGTACACAACTGTGTAAAAAAGCACAAACCTAAGAAATATTCAAAATTCAAAAGCAGCAAATCTCTAATGCAATAATCACCTCCAATACTGTCTCAAATAAACAGAACTAAAGGCAGGCATAGGAAGGTCTGCCACTTGTCACTTCTGCCGTCTGAAACTGTTCCACAGGAATAAGTCTTTTACAAACTGGAACAGTTTTATGCAGTTGTTCTTAGGACTTGTGCAACCTCAGACTGCCAGCAACCACACAGCTAGCGCTTCTTTTCCAGCAACTTTGAGGGAAATGAGCAGGAGAGTGCATGTCCTGGTTTCAGCTGAGATAGAGTGATTTTTTTTTTTTCCTAGTAACTTGCTGTAGTGCTGTGTTTTGGATTTAAAATAGGAGTAATGTTGAAAACACACTCAGTATTTTAGATGTTGCTGAGCAGTGTTTATACCGAGTCAAGGACTTTTCAGCTTCTTGTGCTGCCCTGTCAATGGAACAGGTTGGGTGTGCACAGTAAGTCAGGAGAGGACATAGCTTACTTCAACTGACCTGGGAGTATTTTATACCATGTAACATCACGCTCAGCATATAAAGTTGTTGGAAAAGTGATCAAGAAGCCACTGCTCAGGAACAGCCTGGGCATCGATCATTTGGTGGTCAGCAACTGTTCTCCATTTGCAACACTTTTTTTCCTTGGGTTTTACTAGAGGAATTGTTATTGTTTTCATTACTACTATTATTATTTTTGTTGTTGTTATTTCAGTGATCAAACTGCTCTATCTCAACCTGTTTGAAGGTCAGGTTGGATGGGGTAATGAGCAACCTGGTCTGGTGAGAGGTGTCGCTGCCCACAGCAAGAGGGTTGGAACTAGATGATCTTCAAGGTCCTTTACAGCCTAAACCATTCGACAATTCTGTGATTAGTTTTCTTACTTTCACCCTTCTGATTCTGTCCCTTATCCCACTGGAAGGTGACTGAAGGAGGAGTTGTGCAGTGCTTAGATGGACCATACACTGCAAAAGCACAAACACTGAAAAACAATGTCTTAAAGGACCTTGATCATTTTGCTTCAGCAAATCACAAGCTCCTCCTCTCATGTACTGAACCCTCACCAGCAGGAAGCAGCCAGGACATAGAATCATAGAATCACTAGGGATTGGAAGGGACTTTGAAAGACCATCTACTCCAATCCCCCCACCACAGCAGGATCACCCAGACCAAGTCCACATGGGTTCCAAATGTCTCCAGAGAAGGAGACCCCTCAAACCCCCCAG
>VZRI01001596.1:595434-658595 GCA_013397515.1 Upupa epops | reverse complement strand
ACCCTCAACTGGGAAGAAGTTATCAACAGACATGTATTTTGCTTCAAGCTTCCTTTGGCTCCACAACTGCAGGTGAAACACAGGGAAGGACAGAATGACTCAACAGCTCTCCCAGCACACACAGCCAGGAAGCACTTCTACTCAAAAGTATTCCTTTGCTTATTATGAGCAATGAAATGAAACAAACTGTACAGGAATAATGTAGCTAATACTAACTTTGTAAATGCTACAATACCACAATCCTTTGCAGAAACTATGACAAAAGCATGTTAAGTAAAATTATAATTTCTTTTCTATTGCTGTGTTCCTGTTATGAAGCTGCCCTGTATCATTTATTACTTTAAAAGTGAGCAAAACAAATAAAAATGTTCTTAAAGAATATCTGTATAGTCATTTCCTACTGCAAATTAATTCTACCCGCAGTTATGTATTAATAGGCTCACATAAACACAAAATCACATTTAATACACCTAATGTGTCTCACATTCTGTCTGGACAGAAGAAAGTTACATGAACCCTACAGTTTCAATTCCAAACCCCACAAAATCAGCCACCAGGTTGATATAAAAAGTTAGATGAAGAACAAGCAGGAAAATATCTGGATGCCTGTTGTGTGACACCCACAACACTGGTTATAAAAAATTAAATAGAAGCACATTTCTTACCTTCACCTACCATAGAAACACCTATTGACATGCCCATAAACTTGCTTTTGGTCCATACGTGAGCATTCACACACATTTTCTTCTCTCTGCACTCACAGTAAAAGCAAGATATCGGTGGATGATGGGATACTTGTTCAGCTACAAACCTCAGCTTGTAGCACGGGGACTCGTCCTGGCCAAATTCGTTTGGGTCCTTAGAAACTGTGGAGGCACTGTTAGTTCTCAATGCTTTCACTTTATCTTTAGGTACATCCCACGAGCAATGGAACGTTTCACCAATTATGGGGTTATAGGGCTTCTTGGCAACTGCTCCTTTTCGGCCTTCATGAAAAGCCGTTAGGTAATACTCCACAAAGCAGATAATTCTTTCCTCAGGAGTGGCTCCAGCTGCAATTGACAAAAACAGGTCTGGATGGGCCATGAAATTTGCATACATCTCCAGCAGCGATCTTTTCTCCAAAATAAATGTTGGAAGCACTACCTGTATGCAAAGCAGACAAAGGCAGACATGATTTCCCCATGACCATACTACCACAGGGGAAGGGGTGGGGAGAACAGTTAAGAGAGCTGCTATTCTGGCCATGCCAACGTGTGTGGGTGTGTGGGTGTGTGGGTGTGTGGGTGTGTGGGTGTGTGGGTGTTCTGTTTTCTTTCTCTTCCCTCTATCCCACAATCTGTAAACTATCTTATGTGGTCACTTCATGGGAAAGCCTTCTAGCCTACCTAGCAGGCAACACAGCTCTCTTGAACCACACCTCTATAAGGAGGTAAACTTCCTGTCCATAGGATCAAAACATGCTCACAGGAATCACATGTGTTCACACACACAGCAAAGATAAGAAGCAAATATAATGAACAATCGCAAAAGAGATACAGTATCCATACCCTGGTAAGGTCCATGCCAAGCTTCAGCTGAGAAATGAGATGCAGAATTACACTACGTTGATCATCCATGACTCCTAAATCCTCCTCTTCGTTATCTTCAGTATCTGTCACTTCATCTTCAACTAGGATCAACTCAGAAGCTGAATACTGAAATGCAAAAAAAACATCACCCCCTGGACAAAAAGATACAGTGTGTTTTTTTCCAGTACACAGGTTTCATAATGGGTCTGTCTCAATGGAACCGAAGCCAGCCTCTGTTAAATCTCAGAAATTCAAAGTTTAAAAAAATCCAGCAATGGGTTCACAGGACATTTTTATTCTGTCCTCAGAATGAAAGTGTTAAGTATCAGACACTGATTTACACATTATTGACTATATGTAGATTGCAGTGATGCTAGACAAAAATCATAGCAATTAATGTAATGGATCTTCATATATTAAAAAGAAATACACAGTTGAAAATGAATCTTCATGAGGTTTGTTTGGTTTTTTTCATCAGTATCTCCAAATATTCATACTTAAATGCTACATGACCTACATTCACATTATTTTTTCTCTTCCCCTATATTCAGCTTCCAAGTTAGATATTCAAAGAGATACAAAGAAGACTGTAAGTATACATATTTGGGAAAAAAACAACAATAATCCCAATGGGTGACAGTTATTTTATTCAATTCATGAAAACCATTCAACAAGCCTTCCAGATATACGTAATCAGGTAAGGTTTTTGTAGTTCGGGAAAAAAAAAGTTGTATTACATACCTGAATATTTTACAGCCCAGGATTTCATTACTGCCTAAAGACTCCATGTGGTAAGTGAGACAACCCTGCCTGCAAATGTTAGCATTCCCTCACATGAGATGGCATTTCTACACAAACAGCTAGCTCACTACACAAAATGTGTAATTTCTTATGTCATTCCCAAAGTCTTTGCAATCCAAAGTTTTCATTAAGACCAGATGATATTCAGAATTAGTTTTCAGAGAAATATTTCTGAAGGATCACATCAGAGATCCCCTCAGGTGAACAGCAACTTGTGTAAGGAAAGTGTCTCTGCAAGTTAGTTGCTATAGATGCTTCCAAGATCTGAATAGAGTGTTTTCTTTTATCTTTCCTTTTGTTATTTTTTAATTCTTAAATTAAATACATGTTTAAGTAGCCTGTCCCAAAGGAACAGCTCTTTGGTGAAATCCAAGGACATTGGAAAAAACACTTTATGACAGTTACTTTATTTAGAGAGCAGTCTATGTAATTATGTAAAACAGAATCTGGTGAGCTGCAACCCCAACAGCTTGGGGCTTTTCCAAGGGATGATCCCACACTTTGTTCTTCCTACTCCTTCTGAAAATTAAAGGACAGAACGATAAGCTCTTTCCCTCCAAACTTTACAGAATTGTTAACCAATTGATACCTTACTGACAAGTTTAATTAACATAAAATCTGACAAGCATATACAAAATTAACAGTCAGGAGACATAAAAGACCGAAGCCTGGCTCAGCTGTATAGGCCACGATTCATTTGTAGGTAGAAAAAGCCATGTTGGAACTTACAGTAGACGCTTCCACTGGAGATTTCCCTTTGATCCAGCTTGAGTTCATTGGTAACATTGAGCTACCAAACAAGCACTGCTCCTTCAGTTATTTCATGAACCAAGCTCATGGGAAACAAGCTCCAGCAGGAATTTACAGTGCTAGTGAGAGACAAGAGAAGGGAACCTCCTCTCCTTCCTTCCAATCACTTTTATTTTTTTTCCCCGGCTATCCTATGAGGTAGAGCATGCGCACCGGCTGTCATTTGCTCCTTGCATTCTCAAGACACGTACACAGAGATCAGCAAGCTGAACTGCATACAGCTCCAACTGCAGAACCATGCTGCTTACACAAAGGATCTTCTGGGCAGGGGCACCAGTGTACATGAGTGTGTACAAGTGTGTGAGAGAGAACATCCTAGTAGGTACATCATGCCTTCAAGTGAGCTCCAAGGTTGTGTAAACCTTAGTCGTTAACAGCATCAAGCAACAAGCTTACAGACTAAGTCGCGTATTATGCACTTTTTCTCATGAAGATTGAACATTCAGCCAGGGATAGAGATCCTTCTTTCTTTCCTGATAAAACAGGAGTTACTTTTCTATACCTTTCAACATGGTACTACAAACCAGTGACTGACTCTTGTTAGTCTTCAAACCAGGCACAGTGAGGGCAAAAGACCCTGTATCAGAATGGGCATGGACAAATTGTGATCAAGCGTGTTTAATGCCCATTCTGCAATAAGAATCATAGAACCACAGAACGGCTTAGGCAACAATTAATATAAACATCCACCACTGTATATGGTTTGCATCTAACTACTGTTAAGACTGATATGCAACAGAAATGGCCTATAGAGACCTAGCATGCTTACCTCTGTATCTGGTTGCAGTGCCTGTTCATCCTGGCCTAAAGATGGAACTATTGCCCATGTAATGTTAGCACTAGCAGATGGTAAGGAGCTGAGGGCACCATTTTTCAGCTGTTCAGCGGAATGTGACTTGGGCCCAGGCCATCCCAGGATACCTTCTAAAGCAGAAAATGGTGTCAAATTACAAGAGACAGGTTACAGATTTCTTCATTTCATCTCATCCTTCTACTAATAGAAACATACTGCCTATCTAATCTCTGCTTTAATGCACACTTTTACTTTAATAACAAAAAAAATTCTAGCATCTTCTGTTTATCTGTGATAACTTTAAGTTCAGAGAAGGATATATATGGTCAGGTTTATAGTGAAAGACTATACAATCTGGCACATCTAGGCAATTCGGCAAGTATTCATTCTCCTCTATGTTCATAGTTTTGAAGTTACCCAAGTAACAGAGAGAGCTTGTGCTTACCTGATGACAGTGTCCTGTTACGATGCTGGCCCACTTGATGCATGCTTTGCTGTAAGAGGGTCAAGCATTCACCAAGGCAGCTCAGGGTGGCAGCAGAGGTAGCTTTTAAAAGCAGGAAGTCCTGATCCAAGGCAGAAAGGGGCCCAGAACTTGGAAGAGCTTCAATGGCTTGTACAAGATTCTTCTGTTGTCCCTCAACTTGGCTCATGATCTGAAAGGTCCAAAAACCTCTGCTGTTGTAATCACTATGTAGTTGTTAAATCTGTCAAACTTGACTGTTTGTTCTAAAGCAAAAGAAGCATGTAGAAGTTATAGCAAAACTGAAAATTTTTATCTCTTACCTCTCTAACTTCATGGAGTTGACCAAAGCACTGACTCTTTGCTCTTCGCGCAGCTGCCGGTGATTTGTGATGTGTAATTGTTACAACTGTTGGCCCACTTGGATTCATATGCTTCTGGCTGCTAGGAGATGCAGAATTAACTGTCCCAGGTGGCAGCAGAGATGAGCTTCTACTTCGTGAAGATGAAGTGCCCTAGAACAAGCATGATGTTGTTACTAGCAATCTTTACACAAGTAAATAATTTACAACCCAGGCTATAAATTTATGCTGTTCTACTTTCCTCGCAAACCTACATCATAAATCTAGAGGTGTAACTGCATTCAGGATTGATTTGTTCCTTCTGAATGATCTGCAATGCTCAGCAGGGATCTTCTGGGAAGTACTGCAGCTATTGCCTTAGTTACTCGCATTCTCTGAAATTAGTCTTCACAAAAATTCTCACAAACTCTTACATATTAATGTACTTTTAAGTTCTTACAACCATCCCTTTTATAAAGGATTAGGAAAGATTTTGCAGACAAAGTAGTAACAATGGAAAAACAAGTATTTTTTATAAGGTCATTGACCTGTAATTCATCATACTGGTGAACAAAAAACCCCCAAGCTTTCACCTGATGGACTTCTGAAACACTGCAGTGCTGTTTTCAACACTAAAGGACCTGCAATTTTGACGAGGTCACATACCAATTTTAATGTTAATGTTTAAAAACAAAACATGGCTTAAGACTCAGCACATTTTGGGATAAAATCTAAATACAGAAAAACCTGTACTTTAATCTCCGATAGTATCAGCTGTGTGAATACCCTTAAAGCACAACTTATCAAAGTAGTCAGTCCGAGTGTACAAAAATTTTCTCTGTTCTTATCTGTTTGTCAGTGTTGCAATCTTGGTTTGTTTTCTGCAGCCTTCAAACCCGAGTTTTCACAGAGCTCATCAGGACTGCAATTCACACGAAACATCATATATAAAGGTGCAATATAAAACATCTCTTCCCTTCTACCTGAACTGTTAATTACATATGAATTACCTCTTACCTAATGAAAGGCAAACTCCTTCAAACTGCTAGTAAACATCACTATCTAAGAAAATAAGGTATATAAACAGCTCCACTGGTGAAACACTTCTGCTATGACCCCTACAAGTAACAATGAGAGCTTTGAGCATTTCTAAGAAAATTATACCATCAATGTGGGAGACTGTTCTTGAGTCTGCTGACAAGTGTACAAAATACTACTGAGTGCACTCTCTCTTATCCCTTAGAGGCGAAACCTTGAAATTTCCTGCTAATTTCATTAAAAGACACGGTAGGCAGGTTCCAACTAGCACTGGATTTAATATCAGGCATCATGTAATCACTATACTGACTATAAATGACAAGGCAGATTATATAGCACTGCCAAGAAAGAAGAGTTAAGTAAACTGCATGATCCCTCTGCTGCCCCCACACAAAGACTTGGGACTTTGAGGCACTTCAAGATTTTAAAAAAATGGGTTATCACTCTCTGAAAGTGCAAAGTGCTCCTTTACTCATAGAAATAAGCACTATTCCATTGGTGTGGACTTGGACTTATAAACACTTTCAAAGATTCATGGAATGTTAGGGATTGGAAGGAACCTCGAAAGATCATCTAGTTCAATCCCCCTGCCTGACACTGTTGTTGCAACAAATGGTAACATGACTATTAAGATTCTAATAATATTCATCTATCATTCTAATAATCATTCTAATAATAATCAGACATTCCAGAATTATCTATCCTGGCTGATAACCCACAATTGCACTAAAACTGGATTTGACTCTATGGCCAAAAAAAGATAAGCACTGGGGAAGGAGTCCGTCAGGTTCCAAAATTAATTTCCTTTGGAAAGGGCATTACTTAAGCATAACTACAATCAAAATAAAAAGCAGAGGAAATGTCATTTGGATGAAGGAAGAGAATGAGGCAAATAGTGCAATTTTTTAAGTGGAAGTTTCACAGAAAGAAGCTATCCCTAGTTTATAACAGCAGAATACGTATGGTTCTTTTATTCAGCTGACTAGTATCAGAATACTTCTAAACTAAATTCAGGGTATGGTGGAAAAAACAAGAAAATACCTTTTCTTTTGTTAGCATGAGCTCAACTTTGCTTTCAGTTGAAACTTATTTTCAGTATTAAATCTTCTGAGAACCGCAGACATTCTAACATCATGCAGTCACAATATTAAAAACACACAACTGCTATCATCATGCAGTTGAAAGTCAGACAAACAGCAATAATCTGAAACAGTGAGTTTCACCATTAGTTTTGCTAAAAAGAAAGTAACATTCTGTGAAAAGCAAAGTTTTATTATGTTTTAATTTTTTGAGAGGGGGATATATATCTGCAAAAAACAGCAGTAACATACAACCGTTTCTGTTTAAAAACAGAATCACAAAGGAATTCTATAAGAGCACTTTCAGAAAAAAAACAGCTGTCAAAATAATCTCATTTAACTTATACGTTGAGAGGTTCATAAAGTTAATAGCTACAGCACTGATACTATTTGGCATTTCAGTGGTCTTTTTTTCCTCAAGTCAGTGTTTTAAACTGCAGTGACCCATGGATCACAGCACCTTGAATGTAGCTCACACCTCACATTTTCCTCTCATCATGTCGCCTAACACAATAAACCTTTCACAAAACCCCACTTACACTTGGGAGTCAGATTTGGTAGTCAACTACTAGTACAAAAGCTGCTAGCAAGAGCTGACCTTATTAACTGACTGTGTATTACAAGTAAGCAGTGAACACATTCCCAAGTAATAGATATACCCATCATTTTAAGTGTTTTAATAGAGATCAAATTTTCTCTGCAAGATTTGCTCTAGTTCCTATCACAACGTACAATTCGCTAATAAGGCAAAAAGAAACCTGGTAAAGCCAAAGCACTGATAGCCATTCATCCAGCTGCAGACAAATACTAGACATCTGCCTCATAAGGATTTGGTAAAAGTGTTCATCTCAAACCTGAAGGTACTATTACAGCTGATGTTTCACTTTACACCTAAACTGCTACTGCAGTTGCCACTGACTTTTTGTACTTATTTTCTCCATCACCTCTCTACGCTGGCACTGATGGAGACCAAATCCAGTACATTAAACCAGAAGAGAAACACAAGATTTTCTGCAGATATATCGCCTCCAAGAGTCTTTCCAGAGGACCAGATGATGGCTATGACATCACAAGCACTGTTTGAGGGGAAAGAGAAGTACAGTCCTTCACAGAGACACGCCGTCATCAACTTGGCTAAGTTTTAAACACAAAGCCTCAGACTAAACCAGAGAAAGGTTAGGTTTTGGCCAGATCCAAGTCAGCCATCCTCCATCCAGAAGGAGGAAGAGAGCTGGGGTCTGCTGGAATTAAGAGTCCAGTTGCTCATCCAACTCAGTAAGATGGTCAGTTGAGTTAATTCTGGTTTAGTCCTGTTAAAACTGTTAGAGGTCTTTTCCTGATTCTGATATCTGAGCTAACACAGAACCAGAAATACAACTGAGCCAGAGAATCATTTAGGCTGGAAAAGACCTTCAAGATCACTGAGTCCAACCACTAATCTAACTGTATGAAACCCACCACTAAACCCTGCCCCTAACTTCGTATCTACACAATCTTGAAACACATCGAGGAATGGCAATTCAGCCACTTCACTGTTCCAAGGCCTGATGTCTAATCTAAACTTCTCCTGGAACAACCTGAGGCCTTTTCCTATCATCCTATCACTCCTTACTTGTGTGAAGGGACCAATCCCCACCTCTCTGCGCCCACCTTTCACAAACTTGCAGACAGCAATAAGGTCTCCTCCTCAGCCTCCTTTTCTTCAGACTAAACAGCCCCACTTCCCTCAGGTGCTGCCCATATGACTTGCCCCACCAAGTCCTTCACCAAGCTTATTGCCCTTCTTTGGATCCACTCCCAGCACCTCACTGTCCTTGTAGTGAGGTGCCCAAAACTGAACACAGTACTCAAGGTGTGGCCTCACCAGTGCGCAGTTGAGAGACACGCACTTCTCTACTCCTGCTGGCCACACTATTTCTGATACAAGCCAGGATGTTGCTCGGTCTCCTTGGCCACCTGAGCACTCTGCTGGCTCACATCCAGCCAGCTATCAACGAACATTCACACGTCATTTGCACTCAGAGTATGAAAAAATCCCCAACACTCAGAGGTCATATATAGATAAAGAAATTGTCTTCCAATACAGCGCGATTTGTCACTCTGTGGAGGTTAAACAGTCTGTAATTAAGCAAAACAAGACTTGTACGGGAAGTCTTAAGAACATTAAGATTGTCTTACAGTATAGGAATTATTTGACAGAGAGTATTTTCCTTTTAGTACTTTTCTATTAATTAGTATGTAAAATTTAGTTGACATGACAGCCTTAGCTTGTGTTACATCTGCTTTTTAGCTCTACATATCACCTTTGGACCATTCATTAGGATACAGTTAAACTTAGTCACTAGTGTATACAATTTTTCATTTGTTTTTTTTTGAGTTATCGCTCTGCTTAAATTCCTCCACCACTCCAATCCCCAGCAGAAGCTTTAAACACAGCATGTACTGCAAGTCCTTTACACACCATGCTGTGTGGTACCATGATCATGCCAGAAAGACAAGATATCATCCAGAAGCACCTAGAGAAGTAGGCCTATATGAACCCAATGAGCTTCAGACACACTGGACATGAGCCAATAAATGTGCCCTTGCAGCCCAGTATGCCAATCACATCCGGGAGTGCATCAAAAGCAGGTCCAGAAAGGTGATTCTCCACCCTCTACTCTGCTTTGGTGAGGCTTCACCTGCAGTACTGTGTCTAGCTCTGGGATCCTTAACACAAGAAGAGTAACCTTTCGGAGCACGTCGAGATCTGTCCTGATCTGTCAGCTGCAGCCATCTCTCCATCTACAGTGGCACAGGTCACCCCTGTTGAAAGATAAGTTCTCTCACACACTCCTCACAGTAAATGCCAGAGAGACTGCCCAGGAGAGAGCTCTGGTGAAGAGGCAAGACAGCTGTAATGAGGGAGATCCAGCAGAGAGTTGCTCCACAGTATTCTAGCAGTGTGTGAAACAGACTCCAGGTGTCATTACAAGAAGAGGAATCAGACCAAGAAGTAATTGCCCAACCACAGTCAAGGAAAGAATTAAGGAATATTGGGAAGGACTTCAGCAGGCTCAGTGGTGAGACATTTCTCACCTGGTCACTTTGCTGCTCATCTAATGGGCACAAAACAGGTAGAAAAGCCAAACAGATGGGGAACCTGTCCAGAAACAGAAGAATTGAGGTCTAACACTCTCAATCTCTGGATGTGACTCCTAACAGCTGTGAGCAGGTATCTACACAGAGATGACACGAAGTGCCACCCTACCAAACGGAACATCACAGAGAAAAGAATCAAGTACTGAGAGAACTTGCTGTGTAAAGAGGTTATATATTACGACTGGAGAGCTGACACTGACGCTGATGAAAAGCCCTGCAAATGGTCCTTGTTACAGAAGTCTGTGCATCAATATATGCCAATATGTTGTCCACAATGATAACAAACAAAGTGGCTAGCAGAATATGACAATATGAGCACAGCCTTTCTCATCATTTTCCTGTTATTGTAGCTGTGGAAAGTCACAGTGAAGGTACACCGAAGAGGACAAAGATCCAACTCTTCTCCAGCATAGACCTGTGTCCAGTTGCTAAGGAAAGACATCCTCCCATGAGGCCAATCCAATGAAGACTGGGCACATCACAACTGGGCACATGTGACATTACCTGAGAAATCTTAGAGAAGACATGAGAAGATGGGATGGATGACTTACTGCTGACCTAAGGGCATAAGTTCTGAACTGCAGATGAGGCTCAGTGAAAATGAGGATTTAATCAGAGTAACAGTCACTCCAGTCTCTAGTGAATCATACTACAAACTGAGAGCCAATCCATGTGTTGAAGCTATCACAGACCATACAGACCTACCCACTGGTGGTGGACTGCATCCTAAATATTAGAGGGGCCCTGTCTCCAGACAGGCGGAAGAGAGGAATAAAAGTCTAGTTGACAGTGTGGATTTCATGACCTGACACCTTAGAAACCCCAAGGTACAAAGCCCTGGTACACAATGATGCTCAGTACATCTTAATTCCATCAGATCATAAAAGGGCCAAATCCATCATCACCTTGGGATTGACAGGAGGCTCAAAAGATTTAACGGTACTAGAGGCTGAAGTGAATTTAACCAGACATAACTGAGAAACACACACAATCTTGACTGGCCTAGATGCCCCACACATTGTCTTCCTCTGGAAGGGGCATTTTAAAAATCCATAAAGGTATAAGAGGGCCTTAGGGGTAGCAGCTGGTCAGTGTCATCAGTTTCCACAGCTGTCTACCTTGCACAGACTTTCCAATTACCACTTCATTGTGGGCCTGCTGATTGTAGAAGATCAAAGGGTGCTAACTGTGTATTATGGTGCATCACCAGCAACAGTGAACCAACAGCGACCCCCCGCTCCCCATACAGAACCCGATTTGACAACTAGAAAGCCAAGGCATCATCAGTGGAGCTCAATCACCCTTCAGTAGTCATATATGGTCAATACAAAAGCTTAATGGGGAATGGAGGTTAACTGTTGCCTATTGTGGCCTGAATGAAGTCACCAATAAGTGCTGCTGTGCCTGATATGCTGGAGCTTCAGTATGAAGTGGGAATCTTGGGCAGTGGCATGATACATCATGATAGACATCACTAATGCCTTTTTCCTCTATTCCCATACTGTGCAGGTGACAGTTCTTTGACCTGGAGGGTTATCTAGCATACATGGAATCAAATGCCTCAGGGGTGGAAGCACAGCACAACCATCTGCCATGGACTGATCCAGGCTGCAGTGGAGAAGAGTGGAGCCCCTTAACATCTACAATACATTGATGACATAATTGTATGGGGAAGCATAACAAATGAGGCCTTCAAGAAATGTAGGAAAGTAATTCATCATTTGTTGGAAGTCAGGTTTGCTATAAAGAGAATTAAGATTTATGGACCTGCCCAAGAGATCCAGTTCCTAGGAATTAAATGGCGAGATGGACATTCTCATAAACCTATGGATGCGCTCAACAAGACAACAGCTATGTTTTCACCCACTACTTAGAGAGACAGGACTTCTTGGATACTGTAGGCTCCTGGAGGGTGCGCATTCCTGGGAATAGACAAGATAGCGAGATCTCTTTATGAGGTAACCTGGAAGAAAAACTATTTTGCATGAACCCAAATAAAAAGCAAGTCTCTGAATTAATAAAATGAGAAATTGTACATGTTGTGGCCATGTACAGAGTCAAAATTAAGGATCAAACGGGAGCAGAAATTAAGAATGTGTTCTACACTGCAGCTGGGGATAATGGTCCTACCCGGAGCCTGTGCACAAAGCATGATGCAAAACTCTGGGTTGTCCACCAGAATTTCTGAGTTTGGCATACAGAGAATCAGAGGCCAATTATACTCCTATGAACAAGAGATATTGACTGCTTATGGAGTTAGTGCTGCTTTGGAAGTACCTGACACCAAAGCGCAG
This sequence comes from Upupa epops, assembly GCA_013397515.1. Taxonomy (NCBI): domain Eukaryota; kingdom Metazoa; phylum Chordata; class Aves; order Bucerotiformes; family Upupidae; genus Upupa; species Upupa epops. Next base: position 646,264 of record VZRI01001596.1, on the reverse strand, counting down.
CAGCTCCTATTAGATCGATGCTACCCAAAGTGGACCACTCTGATTATATAGAGAGCATGACTAAGCAAATCTGGTCGCTCAGGCATTGCAGAGGTGATCAGATGCTAGCCAAAGGGCAAAGACTCTGGAAAGCCACCAGATTAGGTGGTGGCTCATGCCTATGAAGCTTCCCCATATAAAGGCCTCTCAGAACAGGAAACAATATGCTCTTTTCAGCAATGGATCCTGCCATCTTGTAGGAAACCAGAACTGCTTTAGTTTCCAACTTCAGCACAGGCCTGACAAAAAAGTTTTTCCTTCCCGTGGGAAAAAGGAAGATCCTGTCCCATGATCTGGTCAGTCTTAGCCAACCACTGATATATCTACTCAAGTTTTCAAATGTGCGTTCTCTCTCCACTACATAACAAAAAAATTGCTTCCGTGGTATTCCTATTAACTTTCCCACTGCTCAGTTATCTTATTATTTTTCCCCAGTTAACTTATATCCCACTTGCATAAGACAAAACATATCTCTCCCTGCATATTTTATACTTCCAGTTCTGCCTCCTTCTCAAGTGTATGACTGTCCATGAAAAAGCTAAGTCTAAGCTGTAGAAGAAGGTGAGTAAACACTGAGTCTCCAACTTTCCAAATGCAGAAACATGCCTGTTCCCAGCAGAAACAGACTGGATTCTGCTCAAATTCCAGTTTAAAATAAGTATCTACCTGTCTGTGTGTGACAGCATTACTAGAGAGAGAAAATTTGCAGTTATCACTTACCACAGTATAGGGAGAGTGTAGTGAAGGGATCGATCCTGCCCTGTTGTCAGTAGAATACAACATGACAGTCCTATGAATGTTAGGGCTCTTTTAATAAAATCCAAAAATTCAGATTTTTGTCAAATTCTCAATTACGCAAAAGGAGGATAAACACACCTTTCTATGTAATTCTAGTCCCTAACCCCCAAAAAAAAAGAAATACTAAGGTGGCTAAAATAGCAGTACACCATTTTATGTAAATGTCACTGCAATTTCAAATATTTAAATGGCATGTTTGCACTCCCATGTTAATAGTTGTTACATTAAAGTTCCTTCATCTACAAGGGAGAAAAAAAAAAAAAAAAATCACAAAGATACACAACAGTTCTTACTTCTCTCCTGCCAGGCACATTTTGAAGTAAGAAGCTTTGCGGAGAAGAAAAAAACATAAGTTCTAGAAATGCTTTTTTTAATTTCTAGAATCTCTGAAGCATCACTCCCTTGTAGTATCCGATCTCCAAAGTCTCCACTGTAGCATTAAAGTTGTTTTGATAACTTGTTTTTATAGAGAAAAGCAAAAAGCCACATTAAAACTTACTTGTTGATGAATCCAGATTAGCACTATATTTAATGTTAAGTCAGGGAATATCTGCCTTGCAGAGAATACTCTAACCCTAAGAAGACTGGAGAGAGAAGAAAAAATGTTTACCAAAAAACAGAGACATATCTTCTTAAAAGAAAGGTTTCTAGGAAAACATAACCACAACACTGTTTCAAGTACAGTACACTTCTGGAATAAGAAACAAAGATATCAGTGACCTCATCTGAAGCACATACATTCCCAACATTTTATTTTCTGGACTGTTAAGCTTCAAAGTTCAACAAATAAATTCTGTATTTCCTCCTACTGTCTAAAACAATCTTTCATTTGGTTGTGTCTGCCCACCACTTCTCAGTCAAGGAGGTCCTTTTACTTTCTTGTACAATGAGCCTAGGAACCAAAAGAAAGTCACAGCAGTGGCAGGTCACTACAAAAGAGTATAAGAACAAGTCTGGGATGATGCTCTCCATTTTAAGCCCTTTCTGTTTCTAGAAGTTGTGTGAGAGAATGCTATCTTTGTATTTAATAGCCTCCCACTCACTTAGACAAGACTTTCTAATAACATTTTGCCTTTCACACGATCTTCAAATACACTTTTGACTCTCAAAGCATCCTATAATCATCTCCAGTTTTCATTCTCCTCCTTTTATTTTGAACCTGCTTGCAGCTTACTTTCTTTGAGGCTCCCTCACACTAATATTATTAACATCTTGCAAACACATTGTATGCAGCTACTCCAGAGTATTACACTTTCCCCGATCTGCCTTTTCCTTTCCCAACATCAGAAAAAGATTCCAGTGTAGTCAAGTTTCAAATTAAAGAATTCAATCTGTACAGAAGACTAAAAGTGAATGTAATTTATTACTAAGTGAAACAGTTTTTACCTAAGGAGGAAAAATTATCCAAACTCCACATGCCACTCTGTATTGAGATGCTGGTACAGAAAATAAACACCATTATAGGACTATTTATCAGGAATTGACAAAAGGAGGAAAACCAATCCAGCATTAAGAGATATCAGTAAATGAACAGAGAATAGAAGCACAAGAATTAGTGTGCCACTGAACAAGTTTCTGATACCACACATACTGTACAACAGTTCTGCCATGTCACAGTACACTGCAGATGCTAAACATTTAAATAGGTTCAAGAAGAGATGAGAAATCTTATTGAGTAATAACTCATTGATAACAATCAATTATAAAAAGTTACAATCTAAACAGGAAGCCCCCTGTTTAGCCTGGAGAAGACAAGACTACAAGAGGATTTTGTCAATGCTTCTAAATAGCTAAAGGGTGAATATCAGGAGGCTGGGACCAAACACTTTCCAGTGGTGCCCAGTGACAGAAGGGGCAGCAAGCACAAACTGGAAAACAGAAGTTCCCATTTAAACATGAGGAAAAACTTCTTCACTTTGAGGATGGCACAGCACTGGAACAGGCTGCCCTAACAGACTGTAGAGTATCTGCCTCTGAAGACAGTCAAAACACATCCAGACGTCATCCTGGGCAACCTTCTCTAGGTGAACCTGTTCTAGCTGGGGGTTAGACTAGATGATCTGCAGAGGTCCCTTCCAACCACTACCATTCTGTGTTTCTGCTACTATATAAAATCTGTATTTAATTGCCACGCAATAGAATTGAACAAGTATCAAAAGCGGAGTTACTCTCCTTCAAAACAGTTTTTAATTGCACTATTAATTTCTCCCTGGTAAGTCTGCATTACTCAAAAAGAAGAACAAAAGGTTGACTTTATTCTACTTCACACAATCAAATGCCAGTCTCCATTCATCTTTTCAGAGTCCAGCTTTCAAAGACACTCAAGAACATGACTTCAACTGAGTTTAATAGAAGGCTGACATTCTCAACATCTTGGTGCAGGGAGAAATCCTTTCTGCTTGCTGCTATATGCACTGTATTTAAATGTAAGTCAAGAGGATACCTGTATTTTTCGTTTTTCTGAAGCTACCAAGAGAAGTGCTTAAAGACTGAAGGGCAGGACTTTCTTTTTTTAAACAACTTCACATTAACAACAAAAGCATACATAAAATCAGTACAATATTTTTTTTTCTAGTAGCACTTTTTAGTTGGTTGGTTTTACTATCTCTCACTTTCAAAGAGCCTTCTAATTTAAACAAGAATCATGCAATTTCTTTTGAAGGTTGGGCACACCATCAACCCATTTTTGAATCCAGTAAATAATAACCTCCATATGATGACCTCTTTCAGATTTCGTAAAGAAACTGCAGACTGACCACTACCTGAAACTTCTGTAATAAATAAAAGCCATTAAATCTTGTAACAAGAAATAAAAATAGTACCAGTTAACATTTCAAGTACTGATCAGCACAGAAGACATGTATTTATTAATGAACTGATGATTCACTCACACAATAACGTTTTGACAGCATCATTATTTTCATAAATAGAACAATGTTTGTCTATTATAATCGCCCAATTGACTTCAGCCTGCTCAAGTTAATGATAAAAAGACAGCTTGCTGCTTTTCTTCATGAACAACTAAACATTAATCCACTAACTATACCATACATTCACCTACTCTACAGCAAACATCTCTCCATTATTTACCTTAGAATTACCTTCCTTGTGATGTTTGGCACAGGATCGAAGCTGATTTATCCAATATTGTTTCTCCTTTGCATCAGCAGCTAGAACACAAGCAAGAAAATGCAGGAAAATACACATGAATCAATGCTATTTTTTTGCATTATAAAAGGTGAGCAGGGGGAGATTATTTAGTGAGTAGGTGGTATTTTAAATTCCAATTTAGTCTACTCAATTTAAGCTTGTGTAGGTTCTTCAGTACAATACATTTAAACATCAGCTTAAGATGCTGTGGCCAGCTGAAAAAGGTAAGTTTAAAAGCCTTCACAGACATCCATGTGTTATTAAAAGCAAAATTACTTCAAGATAACTTTAAACAAGAAAAGTTTTAATTCACTTTTGGTTGAAATTAACAAGGGTCAGGCCATTTAAATCAGTAAAACCTCTACACTCATGCTGTCAATCAGCTACTATACAAGATACCAGTTCTGCAGATATTTAAGTACTTCTGCTTTAATGTATTTCAAATTAAATCTTTCTTTACCTGTGTGTTATTCACATGCAGCACCCAGGTTCATATACAAAAAAGGAAAACCATAATTTTCCCCACGTATCTTTAAAAAACAGCTTTTAAAATTATTAAAAATACTGTCTTCAGTGTGTATTGGGAAGTTATTGTGTAATATTAATAGTTTTATTTAGAAGAGACATTTGGTGTTGGTGTGAACAAACATCTGCTACAGCAATCCTAATCAAGAAAATCAATACAAAGTGGATAATTTCAGTAAATATTCTACTTCCTCTGGTATTAAGTATCTCAATGGCTACTGGCTCAGCATAAAAATTATTACTGATTCGAATCAAGTTCATGGATTAAAATTAAAAGCAGCATACTGCTAACAGCTGATAATCTTAAATGACTGGAAAAGCATGAAAATGAAAATGTTAGTGTTCATGATTTCTAGCTGTGCAAATTCCAAAACATTTTCACAAAAACTCTCCCTGGTTATTCTTGTGCTTCAGTTCGGCACACAAGAACACCCTGCATCTGAGGGAAATCCTGCATAGTCTATCCTGTTAGACACCTGATAAACTAATATAATGTTAAAACTTCAGGTAATTGCATGCCACTTTTTTATATCACCATTTTTTTCATAATCAACTTCAGTATGGAAGTATGCTGATCAATCAATCAGATTGAAAATACCTTCTAATCAGAATACTGCTTTGGTTGGGTTAATTATTACAAAGTAATTGTTACATATATTGTTCTGTTCTCCTTTTATGTAGGAGCAAGGAAAAGTACATTCAATTACTCCAATACTGGCAAGAATAGACACAAGAACAGCCTTCCACTGTCGTTTTTCTCCTCTACTCCTCAGCAGATCCATTTATTTACGTTATCTGCAGGATGGTGGCAGTGGCCACTAGCAATTAATAGCTGTTGACAGCAATGAAAACAACTTTTCCTTCCTTGAGAAGCAAACAAGATACACTGTACAATCAAAATGCCACAACAATAGATAACAGAAGGGATCCTGAGTTATCTCTCAGCCCTCAAATTCTCTCTATTGGAAATTCTCATTTATTTAACTCAAGGTTACTCTTTCACTGTGTTTTATAATACAGCATGTAACAATATACCCGTATAACCACTGCTTTCTGATAGTATAGGGAAGTAAAAGAGAAATTAAATCAAGACAAGAGATACAGAATGGGAATGGGAGAGAAGAATGACTGTGCTGGTAGTTAAAGCTCACTGTACCTCTCAACTTATACATTTCTCCATTAGCAGAGTAGACAACCAACATGTGCAGCACTTCATCACTGGGCGATATTATAGCTCCAGCTAAAGACAAGGTTCCTCTTGGCTTCTGATTCTTACTTTGTTCATTCACAAAATACTGTAGAATCCCCGTCTCAAAGTCCAACACAAAATACCTGTTCAAAGACACAGCAAATGGGTAGTATTTATGCTAAAGTTTTTAATGCATCTACTCAAAGAGCACAGATTAATGTAAATCGAGATCATAAATAAACATATGAGGTTGAGGTTGTTTTGGTAATAACTCAAATTTATACGGTATTTTTATCATTAGGTTTGATCTTTCAAGGGTTATGTGTGAGTTATGTACTCATTTACTTTCAGATTAATGGTGAGCTCCACATAGGGGACCTGAAAGCAAAAAAATAAGTTCTTCATTGAGGAGGTATCCCTGAGAAAGTAGGAGACAGGCACCCTGCCCCCTTTTCTTCTATTTAAAAGCATAAAAGACATGTTGATTTCTCAGGATGAGTCTTTTTAAAAGATGATGGTTTTTTCAGAGAGATGAGCACAATTTAAAGTTACCATGGTATTTTTACCTTTGTGAAAATATTTCACATACAGATGTTAAGCTTAATTTTGAAAACTGGCCAACGGAATTGAACATCTTGTTTTGAAAGTGGCATTTTGTCTTAGCCCTTTTTCAATATCCTCATATGCAGAGCTCCTTTAACCTTCCCTTTACAGAATATTTCCAGGATTCTCTTCATAGACTACTGAAGTTAAAGCTGTTCTTGTGCTCAAATTTTTATTCAAGCAAAGAAAGACTGGACACAATGCAAGCAAACAGTGATTACCTTCAGATTTATGGGTATACAGATACTTTGCTTGGGCAACCTTTCTGTGCCACATTCAAGCGTAACTCTCTATTGCCATTGCCTCCACATCAGGACAAGATCAAATTCTCTTTACATTACTACAGATTAACAAATAATGTAAGGTTATGCACACTCACTGCCCCTTCACTTCTGTCCTGCCCCCATCTCCTGTAAGCATCTGTGTACCCCTTCCATCATGAAACAGACAGCCTCCCTTTTGTAATCATAAAGAGCATCTCTTCACCTTCCCTCTAAAGTTTATCTTCACCACAAAAAAGACTAGAGAAATAGCATGCTGAATGCCAACCCCCACAATGTTTTCAAAATTAGCATTCAAAAAAAGGAGGCCTTAAATGGAAATTGACAAAATGTCATATTATGTTATTGACTTGTACTACGCCAATCCATAATCTTCCTGTTTTGTTTGATTTTTAAGTTATTTTACAATGCTATTCTCCCACTCAGAAAGGATGTTTTCCGTTCAGGATTCCTCTTCACTGCCATTTTAGTGTTCAGGTACAAATAATTAATTTCAGCTTTTGTTATCAGGCCAGCTTTTATTAATTACTACCTTGGAAGTCATCCTATTGGTTGATGCAGAACAGCACTACAATTAACAAAAGCAGCACTAAAACCAAATTTAAAAAGAAGAAAAAGAAAAAAAGGAAGAGAAGGAGGAAGGAAAAAGGAGAGGGGGGAAAAAATATGACAAAGAAGGAAAAAAGTAAAGAGGAGAGGGAGAAATGGAGATGAGGAGGAAAGGGAAGAAGAGGGCAAGGGAGGGAAGAGGAAAACAAGAGGAAACAGGTAAGAGTGAAAAGGGAGGAAAATATATAAAGGAGAACAAAAAGATAAAAATTACAAAGGGGGGGGGAAGAGGCAAGAAAATTAAGTTTTCATTCTTAAAATATCAAAGGAATTGGGGGGAAGGGTTTCTCCGAGTTTATTACACTGAGTTAAGTTACACAAACATTACAAGCACTACAACTGCATCACAGAATCAGAGACTCCAGCCTACCGAGATCTCTCTGTAGAGCCTCCACTTCCTTCCAAGCACATCACCACTCCCATACAACTTGGTGTCATCCACAAATTTACCAAGGGTGCACTCAATCCCCTCATTCAAATTGTCAATGAAGATACTAGTCACCTCCCTGTCCTCCTTGTGCCTTAGTATAGGCACCGAGGTGAAGCGGATTGGGAAATATTTCCCAGAGTCCTCCATACGTAAACCACCTCAGTGAATTAAATAAGCTATGCAATACCTACAGTCTATCCTTTGCCACCAGGCCCAGGGACAGTGAATTAATTCAGCACAACTCACAACTAACACCAATCTGAGCTCACGGGCACAGAGTAATTAATTCCCGGCCATGTAATGCGGAGCCCACCAAAGCAGAACTGCAAGCAACTTCAATGCCAGCTCTCAGAAACCACCACACCAGAACACAGTGTTCCAAAACATGGCTACTGCTCACATATGCCCTCTCTAAGCAGCACAGGGCACACAAGGACATAAAGGCTGGAAAAGCACTGAAAACTTGAAATTCGAACCTCTGACTGCCTAGGAAGGGCAGAGCAGCCAAACAAGCCTGTTAAGACCAAGCTGCTTACTGTCTGCACCTGATTCTCACGTTTGTAGTCACATCTGAAAACTCTGCTTCAAGACACTGGCTGTTCTCAGCTCCTCGTGACTCCAGGTCTAAATTAGTATCTTCATTAAAAAATAATTATAGGAGTACCTCTCAGTATTTTCCCAGCACAATTACATTTTCACCTGAGTATTTACTATCAAAATGTGGCACATTAGGGGGGGGATTAGCAGTCGTATTAGTCAGCTATTTAATGACTGGAAAAACCCAAGGAATTAGAAGCTTCTGGTATTTCAGTATCTGGTTGTGTTTTCTCATCCCAGAGCAGAGAAACCTACTAAGAACAACTCCCAGATCAGGCATGCCAGTTTTCACTTCTGGGAAAAATGACCGACCTTCCCTTGGCAATTTGGTACTTGATAGGAGAAGAGGATATACTGCAAATGTAGCACTACAGCACATTTAGATTAAGTGCTCTCCCAGTGAGAGGAAAGTAAAGAAAAATGTGAACTTACATTTTACCAGCAACCTTCAATTCCCTTGCTTTTCACCATCTTCCTGATAATGAGTTTACTTGGCACAATAAACTGCATTCCTTACCACACGTGGAACAATTACAGACATACTGTACCAAGTCTGTTAATCACTAAATAAAACGTATACAGGCTTAAAGGACAGGACCTGCATTAATTACAGCTGTAGTTTGTACAAGCAGATTATAAAATTACAGAAATGCCTTCAAAGATCTCCAAAAAAGCTTAAAAAAACCCAAAGACAGTGGAGGGACTGGCAAGAGTAGTGGAGATAGAAGGGAAGTACAGCATGACTGCACAATCAATTTAAAACAAATTCATGGATTATTTTACCACAGCATCTTCTACAAAAAGATTACCATTCTACACAAGAAAAATATTTTTATCAGTACACGTTACATTAACGGCTGGCAAGTACCAGCAGATCATATTATCATTATGTTTTTAAAATGTCAGAATAACATTCAGATGTATCCATACTATTTCCTGTTTATTTTTAGATCAACTAGATTTCAAGTTGACATCTTTTCAATACTCAGAAGCTATTTTGTTGAAGCCACCCTTTTAAGAACAAAACACACCATGGGAAAAACCCTGAGTGTACTGTATTACAATAATGCAATCCAATGAGGTTCAAAGCATAGCCACATCCCATCAACGGATATTGCAGCAGCAATTCTCAGTTAGCTGCCTTAAATCAGCAAAGTTTTATAGAGATTGTATCACAGTTCACTCACTCCTTTGCCAGACCTTCACAACTTATCCTTGCTTTGCAATGCCCTGTCCTCAGCAAGAGTCACTGCCAGAAGCTATGAACTCTTCAATGTTATTTTCTAGTTCATGGCTAAAAAAATTAAGGAACAAGATACTTTGAAAAGTAATAATATTCCTGTAAATTGAAAAAAATAATCTTTATATTTAAAAACCACCTTGTAATCAAAGAAATCCACCTGTAGATCTCTTACACCAAGAGAAGAAAAACATGTATACTGCACCTGGCAATGATTTAATGAGGGAAGACACACCTAGTCAGAAATCAAGCACCTTCCTCTAACCTTAGTAGCATAAGGATCACATCTGAAATTTACTCTGATTTTTTGAAGTAGCTATCGTATTCTCAGATGAAAAATAAAACATTTTTAAAGAAAAAATTATCATGATAAAATATGCTGTTAAAAGTTTAAAAACGAGAACAGCTGTGCTACAACTTAGTTAAGTATTTTATTTTTACTGAGTAGTCTATTGCAATGCTGACAAGGAGGCAAGCTCACTAATGGCTAACTTTTCAGGAAATTATGTTATGGTTTTCACACCAAACAACTACTTAGAGCACCTCTACTATTAATGGATGCACGCAAGTCAGCGTTACAGCATCAGTGACACTGCCAATGTGTTTAATTTGGCAATTTATCACTTAAAAATGCTTTAAAATTACTGTCAGAACATCAAAGTCTCAGCTATTCCCATCTTAATGCTTGAGATCACTTAATATGAGCAACATCAATTTCTAGCATGTTTGTGTACAGGTTTGTAACTAACTCCTGTAAATGTTCTCTCTATAGCATTTACTTCAAAACTGTAACTGTGATGTCTTATACCAAAAAGTCGAGTTTTAATGACTGTCTGAAGGTAAGTATCTAACAGAATAAAGTTTAACAACAAAAATTAAAATATTGGTAAGACATTTTCTCTCTTGATTTCAACTAATTCGCATTAAGCTTTACTGATTCCACCATCTGGCTTCAACTCTATAAAACATTTTGCACTGAGACACCTGATTCAAAACCAGCTCTTCCTCAGAGCTGCCAAAGACACACATCAGCCCATCCACACCCAACAAACTGTGGGCCTGTCACCGTATCAGCACAAACTAAAGCTTGTCAAATAGGAAGGGCTTAGCGACAAATCTTACTGAACACACAGGTGACGGTTCCTGCTGTCCCACCCCACAGCAAAAACATAATAATCAAAAGCATGGCATTTTTACTATTTCTTTATAGAGAGGCTTCCACCAAGCTTTTCTATTTACCCGATGTAATTTCACAGGAGACTAATGTGGTAGAAAGGGAGCTTTAAACTGCAACACTGTCGGAGGACCGGTACGTCCCTTTTCCCCGGCGGTAACACCACCGCTTCCGCTGCGCTGGCCAGAGCCATCCACCCTCCGCCCCCTACTGATGCCCAAGTGCTCCTTCGGGTGGAAAACGGCACGACCAAAGGACAGCGGGAGCAGAGCTAAAGAAATACGGCCCTCGAGCAGGGCTGTCGATGCGACGGCGGGACGGGGCGGCTCGGCTCGGCACAGCACGGCCTACCTGCCCGTGGCGGCCGGAGCAGGAAGAGGAGGGGTTGGGTCGGGGCGGTGGCGCGAGATACCCGGACACTATCTTGAGGGCGGCTAGGGGTGAGGAGCAGCACCCATGGGGGAGGACGCAGGTCGCAGCGCCGTCGAGGGCCGACCCAGCCGTTTACCTGCTCTGCCAGCCCTGCAGGAGGTTGGTGTATTTGCTGAGTGTTCCCTCCAGCACCGGCTCCCGCCGCCTGCCGCCGCGNTGCTGTTGCTGCCACCGCCCTCGCTGATCGCCGCTGCCTTCTCCATGGGGGCCCGCAGCACAGGCAGTCACCGCGCTACGGCTGCCACCCGTGCCCTGCCTTTGCGTTCCTGACAGACGGCGCTGAGGGGCGGTGCCCGAGGGAGAGGGGGCCGGGCCGGGCCGGGCCGCGCCGGGCTAGGGAAGCGCTGCGCCGACTCTTCGGTCCTTGCTGAGGACCGTTGGGCGGTGGTTCGTGGTCCGCAACTGCCGCTTGGCGCTCTATAGGCCGCCCCCGCACGCGCGAGCCAGGGGCAGGGCGGTGCCCTAGAAACGGAGGCCTGTCGCCGCGAGGTCATTCACGGAGACAGGTGCCTGTAGGGGGACGCAGTGCCGCGAGGCGGCTCGGGAGGGCGGCCACGGACCCCAGCAGTGGCACGCGCACGCAGGCCGTGTGGTAGAGGGTTGACCCCAGAGGAAACAGTGCCCAGCACACAGGGCAGATTTATGCACACACAGACTGATGACACTGGAGAGGGGTGACTCTAGTGCACAGTGAGGCCTTCGTGCATATGGCAGTGAGAATAGGTCCCGTAAGACACCATCCCTGATACGCATTTATAACCCAGGCTATAAAGTATATTACTGATACTCAAAAGCTGTGCCCACTAGAGCACAAAGTGTAACACGAGAGAGGGGATTTATTGGTGCGGGCTGATACACATCACTGAGTATTACCACAGAGTGTATCACGGAAAGGACGACTGTGCATGATACAGTACAGCAGCAGCGCAAAGCAGTGCCCGCTCCAATCAAAAGTCAAGAAGTAGGCAGTGTGCTCAGCAGTCAGGAACAACAGATGTACTCGACACACATTATCCACTGATGCACATAACGTATATCAGCAGATCATATTGGTAATATAATTCAATCAGACTTAACAAAAAATACTGTAGGTTATGTCACATCTCCCAAAAGCCGAGAATGTGCCCTCAAGATCACTGTAAAAAGCTAAGTACATCCTTGTATAGTCAGCTTGCTACAAACCCATTTACCTAGCCTCAAATCACTCATGTGGCCATCCTTACTGCATTAGCTAAGTGCCTCTGTTTCGTTACAATATGCATCTCTGCAGCATACCAGAGGTGTTACTGTGCTTTTTGTAGTTTTATAATTGAAGACTTGAAATACAGAAGAGCTCAGAGGCCCTATTACAAACTATGAACTGAACTTCTATACTGTAACCCTGTGGAAAGTTTTAGGGTTAGGGCACTAGAGATCTTTTGAGTGTACTGACTATGATGTGCCGCATGTTCTGTGCTCCTCACAAGATACACTATCCAAATCCACATTTAGTTAGATGCCTACATTCCCTTATAGATGAGCACAGAGAGAAGGACCATAACAGATCTCGCAGTTTTCTTTCTTACAATATGTGTTATGGATGGGGAGCTGAAATGTTGGGCAACCTGATCCTGAATTTTGTGTGGTTAAACTACTCAGAATGTTTTAATAAGGGTCATCACATCACCCACTGCAATACTTCACCTATATATGTTCTACATTATAGTTAGTTGATGCGATTTTTTTCAGTCTTCCACAGAATGTATTGGAAGATAATTAGGGTAAAAGATGAAGCTGCCTTACATAGGTACCGAGAACCCTTTCCATACCTTTCTGTACAATGAAATGCAAATAACAATGATATGTTCATCAGGAAGTTTCTGAAACAAAGGGGACAACAGGCTGTAAGTATATTATGTCTCCAGGAGAATTTCACAACATCCCAAAACATTCTTCACTGCTGTTACAAGGGTTACTGTGATTTGGTAGCACATAGGTCCTCTTGTGGGTTATAAACTGATTAATAGATGGGAAACAAAACACAGGAATAAATGTCTACTTTGCAAGCTGAGGGAAACCACTATACTTGAGTTAATATCTACATTAGTCAGTGTCTTCTTAAATCACTTTCATTTGCTCACACTGAAAAGTAGAATCAAGTGCAAAAATAGCAGAAGGATCTCATAGTAGTGACCGAATTATGAAGAAAAAGGCAAATGAAATTTCAAGTTGCTAAAAAACAAAGTGAAGCACACAGGAAGTAAACAGCTTTTACTATGTATGCAAATGATCTATAAATTAGATACAGCCTCTCAGGAAAGAGGTCTTAGAGTAATTTGAAATAAACCTCTGAAAAGCCCATATCAGTGTTTAAGAGTAATCAAGCAAAGAGCCGTGATTACCGATTAGGAAAATAAATAACAGCATGCTGTACATAAATCCATAGTACAGCCCATGTCTATACACTCTACATTTTGATGTTTCTTCCAAAACAACAGAGTAAGAAGTAAAAAGGTATAAACTGCAGCTCTTCTGTGAGGAGAGAGCTAAATGAAGAGTGTTTTAGCTGGAAAAGCAACAGTATTCATGTTAGTAGGGATAATTCTTCACTGTTTCTCATGAAACAAAAACTGGGGAGCAACTGTTTAAAGCAGCAAAATTAAATTAATGGGATTTGTACTGGTAAAACTCATTGTTAAAAGATGTCTTTGTATGCCAAACATCTTGGAAGATTAAAACAACAATTGTTTTTTTAAACACCTATAAGGAAGATTGACCAAAATGTTTTGGATTTAATTGTAGTTCACAGATTTCAAACATCTGACTCCTTGAGAATTGTTTAAATATACACACAGGATCAGAAATTGCTGCAGACTGATGAACTGTAGTCTTCTAGACTGTTGAAGAACCATCAACTTTATGAGAAAATATATATAAATTTGTCTATGTTTTCTATTTTCCATTTGGCTTAATAGAGGCTTCTGTCTTTTCTACTCAGATCATCAAAGTGATCCTGAAGTGCTTATATGAAAGATGTACTTTTTGCATCATTTTCATTCACATATTTCATTAAGTGTTTAGACTCCAGTCATCTGTTATTAAATTTTGTACAACTACCCCTTTGTCAACCACTGAAAAGGATATTATCTGGATATTATCAACTCTGGTCGTGGATGGCTTAAGGTAAACAAAACACTCCCTCACAGTGATAAATGAGAATTTTCTCCAAATTAGAAAATGCTACTGATGGAAATGTGGATACTAGTGCAAGCAAACTGGATTTTGACATGGTCTGTATTTACTCTCTTCTGGTTTAGTTTCAACTATTCGAGTACTTCTGGGTTATCATTAAATACAACCAAAGGTGTCAGTAGAACCGCTACACATCTGACAACTGTGGGGCAGCCAGCTCTGGTAGAGACCTCTCTCCGCAGAGTGCGACGCTGATCGCCCTGGCCTGGCGGGTCCGACGAATTACGGCGGCCAGCCACGCCCTCCGTGTCGGCACCCGCCCAGCTTCCTGCCTTGAGCAGCCGCGGATAGGCGCGGAGACTGCCGAGCGGAACTACGCCTCCCGGAAGGCCGCGACGCCGAAGAGAGGCGGAGCGGACCGGACCGGCTGCGGGCTGTGCTCGATTCTCGGCGCTCATCGCCGCAACCACTGAGGGTGGGCGAGCGGTGCTGCCATGGCGCTCTCTGGGGCGCCCCTCAAGGTCTGCATCGTGGGCTCGGGAAACTGGTAAGTGCGGAGGTGGTACTCGGTAGAGCTGACCTCTGTGCGGCTGTGCCTGCTCGGCCTCCCTGTCTGCTTCCTGTGCGGCGGCGCTGCGCACTGGGTCCGCGGCCGGAGGGTTTAGCGCAGCGGAGCTGCGGTCCCGGTGATGACACACGACGAGTCGGCTGTTGCCGGCGGGATTGGCTTCGAGGAGCGGTACTGGGAGCGCCGGTGGCTGTACGGGTGGGCTTCTCCGGCTCTCGGTGGTCCTAGAAGGCAGAGGGAGTACCTGAAGTGAACTTAGGGAGAAGCGGCAGAATGGAGTTTTCTTTTTCAAATTGATTTTACCGAGACACAGTGAAGGCTTGAGACAAAGTTATTATTGAATCTATCACTAGCTTATAATGAATTCAGTGAATTTACTGTTGAGTCCACTGAAAGCAGTAGATTTCCTAGTAATTTCTCTAAGAGGATGATAATCTTTTGTGTTACTTATTGAGTTTCTCTACCATTTTTATCACTGTTTTTACCTTGAATCCAAATTAATTTGCAATAAGTTATGTACAATGTTATATAAATTCATCTTTATAGTTTGTTACTTTAATAATAGTTATTAATATTCAATTAATAATACTAAACATATGTTATTTCTGTTAACATTCTGTTTTTTAAAACTAAATTCAGGGGAGTTCGGTGTGGAGCAAGGTACTACAGCTAATAAAAATGTGATCTTAGACTGGTTTCTAAGCCCTAGGTGCCTTTGTGCAGTTGGCTTTTGGTGCTGTTTTACATAGTTAACCAAAACTTGACAGTTCCTGATATTGTTTTCTTTAGTTGCCTTGTTGAGTGAGTCGTTGACATTTCAGTGTCACATCTCTTGTAAGATGAATGGGAAGGTATTGTGCATTGCAGTATCTGTCAACGGGAAATAAAGTAGTTAGACCTATCAATCTTAGAAAAGTACTATTACTAGTCTTCTATACTTGAAATCAAGCATAAAGTTTCACAGATATTTCGACTGCGTTTATATTTTTCACTGTGATACAGACTTGCAGAAACAAAAGGATTTGTGGATATTAACCTACTAGTAATAACCATATGCCTGTGTTTTTAGTTTTAATTTATTTTTAGATCAGTTTAATAACAAGAAAAGCTCCTACCGACTGGAGTCAATATTTTTCTTTCTTTGGGATGTAAAGGTGTTCAAATAACTGAGGACTTGGGTTGTGTTTGACGGCAGTGGCAATTTTTTTTGTCAGAAACCAAAGTAATAAAAAATGTTGAACTGGAAATTGATACACAACAGCTCCCCTGTTCCACTTCCTTCCTCTCCCCAAATATTTTTGGAAACAGTAATACTTGGAGAGGTAGGCAATTTCTTCCTGTGTGCATATAAGTGCCTTTTGGGGTTGGGGTCTGTGGTCCTAAAGTGGAAGTATGTAATGCTCAAAATTAGAGAGAAAGACATTTAAGCATATTTATGCATCTTACTGATGGTTTGAGGTTGTATGTATTTTTGCAGCCTAAACTACTGGAGGGTATGACTGGTGTTGCCTAAATTTTAAGTATGTAAGTAGTTGAACTGAGTGGATTTGACATCTTTAGCAGTTCCAAGACTGATGCTTTTTGGTTCTGTGTGGCTGATGTCTTCTTATGGCCCTTTAATCTGTATCTGGGATTTAAAAAAAAAAAACAAACACTAAATAAGCCTGGTATGACAGTGACCCTTCAGAAGGGTTGAGCCATATCACCTTGCATGATAAACTACTTCCAGTCCGACTTGTTTGGTCAGTTTGCTAGGGTGAAGGTCACATTAACAATGAAGTTGAATTGTCAGAGGTCACTTGACACAACAGGAAGGTCATGGGACTGGACAGTTGGCTCACAAGGCAGAAGAACAGGAGCTGTGCTTTTTGCTGGCGTTGCCCAGTTAGGGTTGCTCAGATGGTGGAGTAGTGATTGTGCTAAGATTAAAATAGGCAATAAAATAAGCTTCATTGTGTGGGAATATGCCTTGGTGCCTCAGAATCCAAGAGTAGTGCCCTGATTCCATTTAAACATTGCAAACACTGCTGGACTGTTCTTCTGTTAACATTTCTGGGGTACGTTAACCAGGTGTTTATGGCCAGAATTTATCCCTTCTTTTGCTAGAGCTGGTTGTTCATTAATCTGATTGCCCAACTTAAACAGAAATTGTAGATTTTTGGAAGAGATAGGAAGTTACTAGGATGGAGGGGTTCCTACATCTAAGAGCTTGCTATAGAAAAATGGGAAGTAAAACGTGGCTTAACAGAGGTGATTTTACAAGTACAATCAGTAGAGCTAGAGTTATTTACACTTGCATGTAGCGATGTCCACAGTTGCCGGTGTCAGGAGTGCCCGAGTTTTTTAATTTTAAAGTGATGAGGAAAAACTGATACCATAAAAGCTGGCAAAATAAAGAACCCTTTAACACTTATGTTTAAGTTCCAATCTTAACATTAGTTTATATAGATATATTGGTTAATTACATACTTTACTGTAATTGACATCAACTTTTGTATAATATATCAAAACCAAACCAACTGTGATAATGCTGTTAAGACTGGAGGATAGGAGGCAAAGTGGGTTGTCTTGCCCAGTGAGCATCAGATGCAGTTTTTTAGAAGTGCTGAATAAGCACGTGTGGTTGTATTTGGGCATACCTTTGGTACTCTTTGCAAAGAAAAGAGCTGTTGTTTGACTTGCAGCTACCTTGTATGACTTGAATACCATGTCTCAGTGCACGTCAGAGATAAGATTTATGGCGATGTCTTTCAGTGAGGTTTTTCTCTGTAACGAAGCAGCTTCAGGCACCAAGTTTTGAAACCTAGCTCACACTGAAATTGTTTTTAGGAATAAAGTGGGAAGAATTCCCATTTTTTTTGCCTTGTGATGTGTCAGGAGCACACAAGCCAAGCCAGATGTTCCAGTAGATTATTTCACGGTGAACGTGCAGTGTATTTTTCTACTTGTTTTACTAGATCAAACATGCTAGGTGGTGACTGATCCAATAATCTGTGAATGTATGTTCATTTTAAAGACAATTTATTCTACCATAAAATAATTTTTTTAGATTTTTTTATTTTCTTTCCTGCAGGGGTTCTGCAGTTGCCAAAATAATAGGCAATAATGTAAAAACATTGCGAAAGTTTGCTTCCACAGTGAAGATGTGGGTCTTCGAGGAGAATATTAATGGGAGAAAACTTACAGAGATCATAAATAAGGAGCATGAAAATGTAAAATATCTCCCTGGATACAAGCTGCCAGATAATGTGGTAAGGCTCAGAAGTTAAATTCTGGTTATGGAGCAGAGGGAATATTGCTCATGCTATGAACCTTTAGAGTTTATAATATTTAAGAATCTATGCTACTTTGCAGGTGATCAGTTGAACAAGTAAAATTGTGGAATTATTCAGGTAGGTAGATCCAACAGACTGTACTCCTTTTTTATGTGAAAACAAAGACAAGATTGACAGCTCTGACAATACTCATTAAAAAACCCAAAATAAATATTTTGGGCTCAGCTTTGGAAAGCGGCTGGCTGCTCCCTAAGAACTGAAGGTATTTCAACTACTCTAAACCTCTTAGTATAACAGAACTAGAGCATTTCTGAAGCAAACTGGAGCAGTTCATCTGTTTCTCAATTGTCATGCATGGTCGGATGATCATGCTAGCATTGTCAGGGCAGAACAGTGGGACTCTGGATCTATTCGTAAGATGTTGAGTGGGCAAGTGGTGACTCTTGCTCCCAAAACATGTAGGGAGAGCCTGCAGCAGCTGACAATTCAGTGGACACTTTGGGCAGGGAAAACAAGAATTTAACAGAAATGCTGAAACGCCATTTCCCTGTCCTTCAGCAAGTATGGTGTTTCTGCTGCCTACTCCCTGCTCCTTTAAGCTTGTTCTCTTTAGGAGTAGGTCAGGCTTCTTGCTACATTTTTAAACCTGTTAATTTAAGAAGGTGATAAAGTATTAACAAAAGTGGAGTCTGGATGGTGACTTGAAAGTAGGTCACCTTCATAAAGTGTAAAGAAAATCTATGGGTACAGAGAAGGGTATGTGAGCTGGTAGGTATAAAAGGCCTGGAGAAGAAAATTGAGCGTATAAGGGACTAAGTAAGGAAACTACCCTTGTGCATGCAGTAATGTATCAAAACTTGAGGTTATTTGTCAAAGGGGAGCTTCTTACTGTGTTTTCTTACTCAAAGTACTTGTTTGAATGTTGCCAAACATTGTGAATGTTTTGTCCCTCAAGACATAGAATAGCTTGTTTGAAAGCTCTAATTACTTTTTTTCTCAAGAAGTTAATATTACCGCTTATTTTCAATAGTGAAGCACAGTTGCTTACAGCATTCAATGTAAGACCAACACTTGTTAATTTTAAGAAGTTATATGGCCTTTCTCTCCCATAACTATACAGGTTGCTGTCCCAAATCTTGGTGATGCTGTACAGGATGCAGACTTGCTGGTTTTTGTCATTCCTCATCAGTTTATTCATAAAGTCTGTGATGAAATCACAGGACGAGTACCCAAGAAAGCGCTTGGTATAACTCTCATAAAGGTATATAATATGATTATATAGGTATATAGTAACTCTCAAAAAGGTATATAATACACATTAATAACTGAGGATCTGTCGTGGCCTGATACTGTAATATGAAAAATCTCTGTTATTAATTTGATTTATTTTTTCATTAAACATTTCTAGATTTTAAATTGGACTTTGCCTTGGTCTTTAGTGAATTGTGTTAAGCTGTTTTGTTTTAGGCTAGTGCTTGTAGCGGAAGCAGAAGATGAGGCTGCTCACAAGACTTTAAAAAGGAGGGAATTAATATGTTTTGCACTGCCATGTTTTCCCATCTTGTAGTTGTTGTTTCCCAATGCATCATTAGGTGAAAAATGGAGCACAAGCATAATGCTTTGATTGTTAACACACATCCTACATGCTGAGTCGATCATTTTAAGAACTGGTGAGAGAATCTCAAGAGAATGAGAGGATAGCACTCTTGTTCATGTCAGATACTGTTCAGACTGGACCAAAAAGGGCTATTCCAGCATAGAGAACAGGAGGGGACAGAGGTGCATGAAGCATTTCACTGGAATGTTTGAGTGTTTGTAGTTTTGGTGGCAGGGGGATTTTGAAATGTGGTTAAACTTCACTTTGTTTGGGGGTTTAAGTTTTTGGTTTTTTCCCCCTGTGTGTTTTAGCTGCAAAGAATAAGCTGTTCTCATAAGGTTTGGAAGATTCTGGTTTGTTGTTGTTTTGCTCTTAGTTGAGAGTAGGCCATTTTCTCAGCACGTATTCTCGTCTCATATCTGAAATGCATTTATGGATCAGTGCTTTAAAATAACAGAACCCCCACGTCACTACTTACTGCAAGCTTGTCCCTTTAGTTTGACTAAATAAAGCCATCGGATCTGTATTGTTTTGTCAGTGCTGACCTGGTATATTGCTGAGACATGAAAAAGTAATGTTTCCCAAGTGCACCTGCTGCATTTTTGTAGAAAAACATTACATTGTAGAAGGTTAAAATAAGGTAGTGCTGAATGTACAGCATCAAAATCACACAACTGTCCTAGATGCCTTTAAGTTTACTGCTTTGAAGTTGGCCACTTATGCCTGTTTCTTTTGTAAGTTCAAGATAAAGTTTATTCTCCTTTGATTTACTAAACATGGTTTATATTTTCGTGTCCTCAGTGATAGGAATAACTAATGAAATGGGGATTTATGTCAGCATAATTGAAGTAAAAATGTGGACCTGTATTCCCTTGGGATTACTGCACTGGGCATTGATTACTGGTGCTTTGAGGTGTGCTGACATCAGATATGTTTAAGGGAAAAAAAAAAAAGGCTGGGGGGATACCTACCTGAAAAAAAAAAAAAGTCCAAACCCTAAACAAACAAAAACTTAGTGTCATTTAAGTAAAATAATGGCACCTGCCACACAAAGCAGTTGATGACTAGCCAGTTTCACACTGTCACATTGCAGTCAGAAGACTGCCTTTAAGTTTTTGAAGGAGAGTGCAAGATGTGGATGTGCATCAGTACAAGTATAATGTAAGAAGAAAGGGCAGAGATTTAATGTAACAATGAAACTAAGTGATAGAGGCAGGAATGCATCCTTCACTATTGTGGCTTCTTTATTGTGGCTATTTTCTTCAAAGTCATATTTTTAGTGATCTAAAACATGGGGAGGAAAGGGTGCTGTTTTTTACCTCCTGTCACCTATCATTCAGTATTGGACTTAACTCTGCAAGAAACAGATGCAGCGTTCCTTGACTGGCAGAAGTTGCACCTGTTTCATAGAAAAGCTGAATTTGGATGACTAGTTTCATTTGGATGAATATTCATTGTGTATGTATTCATGTTTTTTGAGTTGTTTGAAGTGTGCGCCTGTTATTCTGCTTATTAATTGCTTGTTTAGAAGAACGAGCCTTACTGCTATATTGTGGGGATGTTTTTGATACCACGAGGGAATATGTGTACTTGCTTTCAGATTCATTATGTATGGCTGATTAAAGATGAGAAAGAATAGCTGTGCATTAAGCAGTACAGATTGAAAAATAATGCTGAATTGGAGTACTACTTTAATTTTGCTTGGTTTTATGCAATCATTTCTGCATGTTTCTTGGTTGTGCTGAGTTATTTAAGGAGCAGCACCTCTGATCTGTGGAAATGCAAATTACTGACTGTGTAATGTCAGTACTGACAACATACAGGGGTGTGTAGGTCACTGTATGTGTATCTGGAACTAGTAGAGAATCACAATGCCTTTTTGCCTTTAAGTCATAATTCAGAATTACCAAACTCGCAAAGTACCAAGTCTCCAATGTTCAAAAACCAGTAGTGTATAAAAGGGGATATACAGTGGGACAGAAAGACTGCTTCAGGAGCTTACCTACCATGCCTCTGCTCTAAAAACTCAGGAGTCTGGATTCAGGAGGTTAGGAAAAAAAGGTGTTACAAGAATTAAATGATCTCTTCTGGAGTTCCTTGTTCAGGCAGTTTGGGATACCAGACTCTTTTCCATTGTGACTTTAATCTCTGAGGTGATCGCTTCTAAGGTTCTATTTCTGACCCTACTTTCATGCATTGTAACAAGTGTTTTGTAAGTACAGATTTAAATGTCCTTTGAAATTAAACTATTCTTAGTGGTTTGTCTTTCTGCATAGCTGGGAACAGCTGTTCACTTGCAGTGGTATTCAAAATTACAGAACTGTTTCTACTAGCAATCTACTGTTGTACTATACACAAGGAAACCTATCTTTGATACTTCAGTTCAGATACACCTTCACAAACCAAATTATTGGGATGCCATTTTGTGGATTTTGGTGCAGTTTCAAATGCAACGCAGAACTGATTCACAGCTTGTGGATTGGTGGTGCCTCTGTGTTTTTGGTATGGATACACTGAAAATGAGCAGCTGAGATTCGGAGCTGGCAAAGCTGAATATTCATCACTTCTTAGGATCAGATCTTAGATTGAGCATGGAAAATGTTGCTGTCATCTAGTCCTGGTTCTTAAGGTTCTGCCTCCTATGAAAAGAGCAGCTTGGTGAAGTGACAGCACTACCAGATGTTTCACTGGTAGGAAGTCTGTCATCTTTGGTCTCTATCTGAATAGGCCTTGTTGCACTTATTGCCTGCGAGAAAGAGTAGTTGTGGTGGTGTTCTCTTCTGTACTGTGTCTAATGAATGACTTTTTAGTAATTCCATTTAATGTTGGATGCAGGGAATAGATGAAGGCCCAGAAGGACTCAAACTGATATCTGATATTATTCGAGAGAAGATGGGAATTGACATCAGTGTGCTGATGGGAGCTAACATTGCCAATGAGGTAGCAGCAGAGAAATTCTGTGAAACAACAATAGGTACTAATAAGATTGTTTAAAACATCCTTCTGTCCTCAAAATTGCCCATCGCATAGCTCAGATGTTGCTGATTTCACCATTAGCTGGCTGTCGGATTCTTCTTGAAATCCCTAGAATGCTCACACTGCAAGAAGCACTAGGGACAATACAGGGTATAGAGGGAGAGGGAGGGAGTAGTGTTTTTTTTAGTGCTTAGAAGGCTTCGTCAGTGGCAGCATGCTCCATGCATTAAACATCCTTGAGATGCCTTTATCAGTAGGTATGTTTCTGAAATGCAGGCCTTAAAATAATTAGCAGACTTGTACCTGCAACATTTTTAATTCGTCTTTGTTTTATTATTAAATGTTCTTTTCAAAGAGAATAATCAAAAAGAGAGAGCATATAGAGAATTAATGGAATTTTAGAATCTGTTGCTGAGCAAACAATTATGAAGACGTTTAGAGTAATTGAGATATTAAGTGTAAACATATCCTTAGACACTTAATAGATGAGTGTATAAGAGGAAGACAGAACAAACTAATCTCTGCTTTTAAGTATTTTGACTTGCACAGGAAAGGCTAAATAACTCCCAAATAAATTTTTTGGGTTTTTAGCCTTCCCTTCTTTCTCTCAACAGGCAGCAAGATCTTGGAAAATGGCCTTCTCTTCAAGGAACTCCTGCAGACTCCAAACTTCAGGATAACTGTAGTAGATGATGCAGATACAGTTGAGCTTTGTGGTGCTCTGAAGGTAAGATTTAACAGGCTGCAGTTGGTATACAGGTAGAAAGGTGATCCTTGCAGAAAAAAAGAGGGTACCTTCATTTAAAGAACTACATTTTTGAGGCTTTGTATAAAATACAAACTGGTGCATAACATTGCCAGAAGAAAGCAATGGAAAATTAGGGCGCAGCATATTCTGAGAGTTGGCTTTTAGACTCTTCCAAGTTCTCTTTCTACATCTTTCACTTAGCTTATACACATATGAAACAAGTGTTAATTTCATCTAACTGGTCAGTGTGATTGAAAATTCTTTTTGAAATCCCTTTCTCTTTTTGCAGCAGTGTGTTCATTAAAAGAAAGGCAGAAAGAATTTGTCATTTGTGCCTATTGGCAAAACTATTTCCCTCCTCATTGACTTACACAATGAGAATACTCTTGCTTTTTTAATTCTGTGGATGCCAGGTTTGTACAGATAACCACGTACAGAAATGACCTGAATATGGAAGACATTATTTTGGACAGTTACTTGTGGAGTTTTTCTGGTAACAAATTTTATGCTAACAGAAAGTAAAGCTAACTTACGTTCTTTTCAGGTTAACATACAGGCCATTTGTGAAAGGACAGCATTATTAGCTTGGCACCATGGCCAAGACCACTCTAACTTATTTGCATTGTTTGATGTCTGTCATGGAAGCATTTATCATGGGTGTAGAGGTTTAATAGATAATTTGTCTGTATTTTTATGCTTTTAGAGTTTTTTGTTTTTAGGTTTTGGCTTTATTGTCAATGTTTTATATAGTGGCTTTGTAGATAATTAGGCTTTTTTTTTTTGTTTGGATTTTTTTTATTATTGCTTAGTTTTCTCTGGTAAAATTACCCCTTGCTTGCAAAGCTACCACACCAAGCTCTCAACATTCCAGAGCTTGGAATTTGGCTCCACAGCTGTTACTTTTAAATGATAATAGTGATGTGGTGGGTTAGCATTCTGTGTGCTCAGGTTATTTGGTTTTGTTTGCAGCGTATTTTGTTAACTGAATTCAGACTTGCAAACAGTCGTATTGTATGATCTCTAAATAAAAAGTGAAATAGGACTAGATTAACATGTTTAAAAATGCAAATTTTGCCTGGGTTTTTTGTGCCTGATTTAAAAGGCCTGAACAGGTATAAAGTGGCATAGAGCAGTTATGCTAGTATAAGTGAAGTTTTTTAAACATATGAATTATGCTTAATATAAAGAAAATTGTGTTAAAATTGTTTTGGCGTGAATTTTTCATTTAAAACCTTTTATAACTTAATCCTAAGTCTTGTGTTGACTGCCTGCAAATAATTGCCTGAGCTGTTTTTAACTCAAACATTGCAAAATTTTATTTAAAAAATCAAAAAAAGGCAACATCTGGATATGTATTTCATGGACCAGAAATAGTACACTGGGAGAAATAGTATATTTCTGCCTTTTTCTATAAACAGCTGCTTGGGAAGGATTTATTTCTGGTATTTCAAGCATAATAGACTAGATCTTGTCAAAAGTCTAAACTTGCCTTGTTCTTTAGTTCTGCAAGCTTTTCTAATCAGGGAAGATTTTCCATGTAAGTGGTTGCCGAAAGCTTAGGAAAAATACAAGAAAGTAATGGAGCGCTTGGAGAGCAACTTCCGCTTGCAATAACAAGAATTTGAAAATGTTTGGGTCTTTTTTGAATCATATTTAAATTCAGACTACAATAATAGCTATTGCAGCTGGGTGTTCATGTAATACCATGTACTTAATTGCTATTGGTATACATACGTACGCATCCACATAGAGTACACACTTCATTTACTGTATTTACTTTTAACTTCAGATGCGGATGGTTCAGTTTCAGGGTTTTCAGTTGTCTTTACTGCCAACCCAAAGCCACCTACAAAGTTTGAGCTGCCATTTGACAGATGATCAAGGGACCTTTCTAGGACCTTTTTGCTTAAAGGTTACGAGCACTGTAAAAGTTGTATGTGCAGCTATATGAACATTTGTATGTGCTCCTGGATGCTGATGTATGTAAATGTTTCTTAGATTCAGTATTACCTTAATCATAACAAAAATAAGGATAAAGGGCTGTGGGGTATCAACTTTACCCCTACCTCAGGGCAGGAACAGTTTAACCTAGATAAAACTGTTGACTGTTTGTTTATTCTTCAAGATAGTCAATAATGATAACTTCATAGCCTCTGGGGAAACCTGTGCCAGTGTTTTAACTATGCTTTTATGCTTGGAAATAGTTAGTAATATAGGACTTGTCATCTTTGTTTGTTTGGGTTTTTTTTTTTTTACTTTAAGATTATTCCATAGATCTCAAAATCCCAAAGCAAACAAAAAAAACCCCAAACAAAACATCCCAAGCCAACAACTGTGTCTTACACTATTAAAGTGTTCACAGTTGTTCAGCTCCTTTGCAGTCTTGTCTTTTGGTGTTTCCAAGGATCCTGTAAGCAGTGATTGACTCATTCTCCATTTATTTTTTTTCTCTTCATATTAGAATATAGTAGCAGTAGGAGCTGGGTTCTGTGATGGCCTTTCCTGTGGCGACAATACCAAAGCTGCTGTTATTCGCCTTGGCCTAATGGAGATGATTGCCTTTGCCAGAATTTTTTGCCAAGGACAGGTGTCTATTGCCACTTTCCTGGAGAGCTGTGGAGTTGCTGATCTCATCACAACATGTTATGGTGGCCGGAATCGACGTGTAGCAGAAGCATTTGTTAAAACTGGAAAGGTACCTTATTCACTGGGTGAAATCCATTCTTGGTAGTACTTTTAACTGTTCTAGTACTGCAACAAACCAGTTATCTGGCACATACTAGCTGTACTAACTGATTAAAAAGTAACAGTTGGAAAGATCATGAACTCACAGAATGGCTTAGGTGGGAAGAGATCTCAAATATCATTGAGTTCCAATGTTCCACCATGAGTAGGGACACCTCTCACTAGAGCAGGTTGTCTAGAGCCCCATCCATCCTGGTCACAAATGCTTCCAGGGAAGGGGCATCCTGGGCAATCTGTTTCAGTGCCTTACTACCCTGATATTGAGGGATTTCTTTCTCAGATCTAATCTAAGTCTGCCCTCTTGTTATTTCAAAGCATTCCACATTGTCCTACTTTACTGTAAGTCCCCTTCAGGTACTGGAAGGTTGCTAAAGTGTCCCCCCAGAACCTTCCCTTATCTAGGTTGAACAGCCCTAGTTCCCTCAGCCTGTCCCCATAGGAGAGGTGCTTCAGCCCTCTGATCATCCTTGTGGCCTCCTCTGGACTCACTCCCACAGTTGACCTTATACTGGTGGCTCCAGAACTGGATGCAGGACTCCAGATGTGAGGTATCAGAAGAGCAGAGCAGCTCTGACCTTAACCTGCTGGTGACACGCTTGATCCAGTCCAAGACACAGTTGGCCTTCTGTGCTATCCTCACCCACTACTGGCTCGTGTTGAGCTTCTTATCTACCAGCACCCCTAAGTCCTTCTCCTCAGGACTGCTCTCAATCCATTCACCACTCAACATGTGTCTGTGCTTGGGAGTGCTCTGACCCAGCAGCAGGACCCTGCACTTGGACTTGTTGAACCTCATGCGGATTGCCAGGGCCCAGTTTTCCAGCTTGTTCAGATCCCTCTGGATGGCCTCCCTTCCCTCCAGTCTGTCAACCACTCAACACAGTTTGGTGTCATCAGCAAAGTGCTGAGGGGGCACTCAGTGCCACTGCCCATGTCACCAACAAAGATATTAAACACTGGACCTGAACCAGACCATTGAGGAGCACCCCTCGTAACTAATCTCCGCTTGGGACATCATAATTGTTTGAGCACCAATTCCTTATCCACTGAGCAGTGCATCTGTCAGACCTGTTACTGTTTCAAGGATGTCCTGTGGGCCAGTACCCTGCACAAGTCCCTGTAGATTACATCATTTGCTTTACCTTTACCAGCAGTGCTGTAACCCTGTCATAGAAGGTCACTAGGTTTGTCAGGCATGATCAACGCGGCCCTCAGTGAGGCCGCATTGGCTGTCACTAGTCACCTCCTTATTTCCCATGTGCCTCAGCAGAGTTTCCAGGAGGATCTTGCCAGGCACAGAGGAAACATTGACTGGCCTGTAGTTCCCTGCATCATCTGTTTTCCCCTCTTTAAAAATGGTTATGTTTCTCCTTTCCAGTTGATGGGAACTTCATCAGACTGTCATGATTTCTAAGATACAATGGCTAATGTTCTACCAACTTCATCCACCAGTTCCCTGGGGATCCATGGAGGTATCTCATCAGATCCCACGGACTTGTGAATTGTTCCTCTTTTAGTCCCAAACCTGATCAGGCGCAACCATGGGTGGTTCTTTTTTTCTCCTAGTCCCATCCTTTGACTTCTGTGACTAGGGTGGCATGTGCTTTCTGGTGAAGATTGAGGCAAAAAAGTCGTTGGGCACCTCAGCCTTTGCCATATCCCAGCTAACCGGGCAGCCTGCTTTCTTTTGGAAGGAGCTTCCCTTTTCCGTAATTGTAGAAGGGTTTAATTTTGTCCATAGAGTCCCTGGCCATATTTCAATCTGTCTGGGCTTTGGCTTCCCTAAACCAAACCCTGGCTGTGCCGTTAATTCCTGTGTTCCTCCCAAGCTATCTCATTGATCCAACCTGCTGCAAGTTAGATAAGAGGTTGGAAAATGCTGATTTAAGTTGGAGAATATTTACAAACAAGGATATTCAGCAATATTACATATGCTTAGTTAAGGTCACTTTTGCGAAAGAAAAAAGACTTGGTAACGTTTTTTCCCATCCAGATGATGTTTACAGGCTTATGAAAATTTTATCATAATCTCCCTCTTCGTCTTCTCTGATATTAAGACTATTGAAGAATTGGAGCAAGAAATGTTGAATGGTCAGAAACTGCAAGGACCACAGACTTCAGCAGAAGTGTATCGCATTCTGAAGCAGAAGGGAATGCTGGAAAAGTAAGAGCACAAAGCCAGTTCCTCTGATGTTTGTAATTCTTTCCACATATTTGTTTCTGATATCTTCATGATGATACTAGTCAAAATTCATTGCAATGAGTACCTTCAGTTAAAATCTCAGAGAGAAGTGAAAATACTGCTGTAGTGACGTTAAATTTTGAATGCCTGTCCAGTTCCAGAATGTAGTATTGCCTTCTGCTATCACAGAAAAGCACAGCAAGTGTGTTTCAATTTATGAAAAGAATAAAATACATCCAAGTAGAAGTGGAGCTTCCTAAAAGCACTTGTGGGAAAGCTCTGCAACTCATTTCGTAGTAGTAAATTCATTACTTATCTCCATGGAGAGGAGCTTTGTTATTAAGAATCTGAATATGAGAGGCTGCTTTTATCCACATGGATTTTAACTTAGGTGCATAAAGAATTGTAGCCCGGCAGGCTCCTGAAAGTGATTTGTTTTTGAGATGCATGCTTTTCAGCCCAGCTTCAACCTTTGACAAATACTAAAAGAAATTGATTTTTCTCCTCGCTCTGTTTTATTTCTTTCATTTAAGAAAGTGTTACAGAATAAACGTTAAGTTTGTTTTCTCCACCCTGTTTCCTCAGGTTTCCACTATTCACTGCTGTGTATCAAATCTGCTATGAAGGAAAGCCTGTGAGAGAGATGATATCCTGTCTTCAAAGCCATCCAGAGCACATATAAAATCAGTCAGGCCATTGTTCTAGTGCAGCTTTCTGCCTTTCAGTGTTGTATATGGAGTCAAGTGGATGTACTGTTAAGCTTTGTTCAGAGCATCCAGCTTTGTTCAGAGCATCCACTAGGCAGCAGTAACAAGAATGTCTGTGAGTGGGTATTGGTTTGTGTACACAGCCTTGTTGGACATAGCATGCAGTGTTGGCTTGGTGATTGTTGATTTACTATTTTCAGATATGCAGTGCAGAAGTTGCACTTCATTTCTAATGTATATACTCAGGGATACTTCGTGTGTATTCCTACACCACAGACTGCAATGGTTTGTTGTCTCTTACTACACTCTAGTGGAAGATCCACTGGACACTGGAAAGAATGCCACTGGTTTTGTTGGAGACTAAATCAAACCTGTAACCTTGAAGTATTGAGAGTCTTTTTACTAGAAGTTGGTTTTAATCTGTATACGTAATTGAATTTTAACATTCTGCATGCAAAAAAAAAATTAATTTCCTAAGTGAATTTACAAGTTTTTAATTACACTGTTTTAAAGGGAATACGTTACAGGGGGATCATTACCTTCCCTTCTGTTTTTTAATCCTTGCATATTTGTATTTCTGCATTTCTCCTTGCCTTAGAATCCCATTCCTCAAAAAGGTGGGGAATGTTGACCTAGGGATTCTGAAACCTAGGTTTCATTTTTTTGTGTAGTCATTCTTTACTGGTATTGTTTGGTGAGTGGGGAAGGATACTCTTGGGTATCCACTGCTCAGAATGGTCATACTGTGTTTCTGGCCTAACCGTCAGCTGCAAAGTGCTGCACTCCTTACTAAACCAGGTCTTTTGCTACCAGTCCCTGAAAGTTTCTCAGAGGTATCTGTCTCTTGTATTCTGCAGGTATCAAAACAAGGGTTTTTCAGGTACCTTAGCTTTGTGAGAGAGGTTAGTTTTATTTGTCGTTGGAAAATCTGTGATTTTATGCAGTCTGGGAGTGGCATTGGCTTGGTTTGGTTTTGTTTGGGTATTTTTAAGAAGGTTAATGCAAAAGATAAAAAAAGATAAATAAATGAAACCTGTCTTGCATTTCTCGTCTGCTATACAGTATTGATTTAAATTTTTATAAAATGCACGCTAGGGATAGTAAGAGAAGGCTCATTCTTTCAGCTTGGAGACAACAGTTAGCATCAATACTTGAAGAGTTCAACAAAAACAGCCACTGAATGTCTACTCCAAACCTCTAAGCTGTATCCAAACTCTCTTTGCTGGTTCTCAGTGATGATTTTAGACCTGAAATCACGAGGATAAGCCCACCCTGAAGCTTTAAGTTGCCATTCAAGACAAAGGGGATGCCTGAGGGTAATTGCCATGCTTCCTTAAGTAGCCTGGATTACTCTGAAATTGGTGAACATTGGGGCAGTTTTGTATAGACAAGATGCTTCAGCTCAGGGGTACCGTTTGCTGTGCCCCTGTAACGATTTGCATTATGTTGTTAAGTGTTGTGAATGTTACCCGATAACTCAGTGATAAGAAAAGTTGTTTTGCCTTATTTCTGATTTAGTGATAAATAGATCAGATGGCTAGAAGTTAAGTCACATCAGGTGTGGGACAATTGAGGAAATCACTGGTAGAGCTGACTTTTTGTAAGTAAGGGATACACTAAGATTAGAAGCACTGTTACACTAATGCACACGTGGAGCATTCATTCCTCATTACTGTGTAACTTAGAGTGTCTGCTTTCTGGCTGGGTTTTTTTTAATATCAAGCTGATGGTCTTTCCCTTTATATGTATATATAAATGCTACTATTTTATAGTGTGTACAACAGTAAAATTTTGTAAGATACAAGAAGGGCTACAGGAGATAAATGTGGTAAATTAATATATATTTTAAGATTGTTTATTATTGCAATATTACTTCCACCACTAAACCCCCAAAATCTTGTTTTGTACAGAAGCCTATTCTAAGGCAAATCCAGAGAGAAGAGGTTTTTATGGAATTAGTTCTAGTAAGTCTGTGAAGAGGCAAAAAAAAATCAGGACATACATGTCCTAATTCTTCTGATAATGGACATGCTGATAATTTTCTCATTAAATCAGTGCTTACAGGCTGGGTGTCTTTGATCATGCTCTGGTTTGAAAATTACCAAATTTTCAAATATTAGTTGTGGTGCTTTTATGCCAAAAAAGCATTTTATTTTGAAGCTGGAGGTAGCTTTCCTAGCAGACCTCCTGCATCAGTTTCTGGACTCTACAGGTGAATGGCAACAGTCCATAAAGGGAAAGTACTTCCTGCTTCTTTCCCTTCTTTCGTTGTCTTCTGTGCCATCTTCATCTTTCTCCTGCTTTTGCTGCGACACATCTTGAGAGATGGGGAGCTCCTCTAGAAGAGAGCTCCCACCACCAAGCGGGGGAAGGGGGAAAGGGTGAGCAATGGCTCTCAACCCCCTGCCACCAAAGGATAGAATGCACAATAAGTTTGGCTGCAGCTCTGCTGCTGGGGTAGCCACAGACCTCTTTTGCATAGGAGCTCAAACACAGAGGCCAGAGAGACAAACCATTCTCCGTACCTGCAAGCCCCTTTCTGTGGGGATGAACCTGCAGCCCTCCCTTCTTTCACTGAGGGCTCAGATACAAAAAAGCCAGCACCAGCTCATTCCTGCAAGCATTGGCTGAGTTCCAGCCAATTGATCTATACAAACAGGATACAGAGACATGCATCAAGGATTACCTAGTATTTAAAACACAGGCTTCAAACGAAAATACTGAATCAGTTGCACGGAAAGCCTTTACCAAGTTTCTAATATTTTTCTAATTACTTCATTATAGTAGTTGACAAATAGAGGTTACAATCTTGACTGCAATTTAAAACCATCACCAGTCCTTCCCTTGAAAGGTTAATTTAAAATACTGAAAATGGGCCACCTTTTTCTCTCTTGGTAGTTTTGGAATAAAAGGTTGATTGTCCAAGCAGCAGTATTCAGTTATTTTGCTCCTGATGCCATCTACACATAAAAACTAAGCTAGCTAAACTCAGATGGTTACTCCGGGCTTTCCAGTTCTAGCCTTCAGTGTAAGAATGCAAACCAATAAATTAGAGCCTCACAATTAACATTCAAAGTGTAAAGAACTGCGTTACCAAGTTAAAGAATGGTATTTGCTTCCAGAATGTTAGTGATAAAGAAAAGCTTCTGGAGTGTTTGTCCTTATTTTGTTTAAGTGAAAGGTATAATTTGTTTAAGTTTGCTGAAGAAAAATGTGCTAAATAAGAAAGAGCAGCAGCCACAGTCCAGAGAAGCTGTCCAGAAATGCAGCTGTTCGGTTTCTGTTGAATTAGTCATTATACTTGACCTCTAAACAGACTTTGAAAACTTAACCTATACTAATAGATTTAATATCATTACACTTGAAAAAGAATGTTTCCCGACATGTGTTTTTGTTTACTTTTTCTTCTTACAGGACCTGCAATACTTAAATGAAAGATGCACAGACCAAAAGCAATGAACTTTATTGCTCTGATTGTGATCACAACACTGACCTTCAGAAGGTTAGGGAGCAAATTAAATAGTTTTAGCATTATGTATCAAAAAGTAGACCACTGAATATCAACCTGCAAGCATGGTGAAACTAGCAATCCCATGTAAAATAAATCAGTTTTCAAAGGAAAAGTTATGTGAATGGCTCAAAACAAAATATTTGAAATATGTTGATTTTGCTGTTGGCATGAACGTTAGCCCTACACTGACAACTCTTACTCAGTTGTAGGTGAAAAACTGAAAATAGGAGTCTTTCAGGGGGAAATCAATGCTGTTTCAGTGGATCCATCATGAACAGCATCTCTGGCATTGGAAGGAAGCTTAGCACTGCTAAACAATCAGATAAAGCACTTTTTATTTGCAAGTCAATTGAAACAGGTCTCTAAACAGACCAGTGCAAAGATCTGTTGTGTTCCTTTAAGATCTCAGCTCTCATTTAAAAGAAAGGGATACAATAGGAATGCAACCAATACAGAAATGCTGGTAACTCCACAAAAAATGACCGTTTTGCCGAAAAGTGTAAAATTCCTTGTTCATGATTAGAATGCTGTGTGAAACGGTTTGAGTGTGTGGTTTGGTAATGGTGTGGGCTTTTCTCATCAGAAAGAAGTTAACATGATTTGTATATCAAACCATGCTGAGTGGCTGGTGTCTCATACTGATTACCTGTTGTTTGTTTGTAAAACTCTTACACATGTTCTCTGCCGTCTTAAATTAAAACATCACCAGTGCCTATGAGTACGTGGAAGCTGCATACAGCCCAGACCAATGCACACATTGCAAGAAGTCCATGGAGCCTGTGCTGCAACATACACTGTGAGCAGGAACACAACCACGCTCAAGAACCTGTTTCTTTGGGAAATTCGTGGTTCCTGTACTTCTGGGAGAAACTCTGCCATCCTGCTCCTATCTCCCCATTTTTTTCAATCTCTTACTGAAACGTAATACTGCACAATCCAGCCTTTGATGGCCAGTAGGAGGGCAGCAATACAGAACTTGAGGAAAACAACCATCTCATACGGAGATCGCTTCATTTTTACTGAGCTCCTACATGCAAATTCTTTGCTAACAAAAATTCTTGAACATTGAAAAATGCCATAAACTGCTTGCTTGATGTTGAAATACCGTTAACTTCTGTGGAACAGAAGTTCACTTTAGAAGCTCTTAAATACCATGGAAATCCAGCCACAGTAGTTCTCCACTGGGTCAATTTGACTCTCCCACCCCTTTACCACTCTCTAGTTCTGGTGGTACCTGTGGGTGTTGGAGCAGGATTTTTCTTTTAAAGGCAACACTTCAGACTGGAAAAGTACTAAAAACACACACATGAGACAGCTCAACACTGTGAGGGCAATAACAACCTCATACTTTTAATTTCCAGAGGCTATCAAGGCTTATGAGACGACTTTCACACTATGGACCCCAGATAAAAATCTCATTCTCAGTGCAGAGAGGTCTGTGATACCTCATAGCCTCTTATTCCCTGCCTGTGGCACTTTAAAGAGATTCATCTTCCAACAGTACACCACTGATGAGTGATGCTATCTAGGAAGGATGATGACCACAGCACCAGCACATCTATCAATATTTGCTGCCAGTGGAGCCATCTATGACAGTCTAGGTGTGTGACAACGGCAGGTGGCTGAGGTTGGACACCCCCCCCTCCCTAAAAGTATGCTCACCTCTAAGGCTTTGGCGTGGTTTCGTACCGGATGTTTTTCAGAGAAGGGCTGGCTGAGGTTGGCCACAGCTAGAAGCGGAGCTGATCCCGAAGCTTCTGAGTGTGTGAAAGTCTGGGAGGTCAGGAGGAGCCCTGTGTTGGGCCCGAGGATTCCCAGCAGCACCACCCCGGTCAAGGTCCCCATAGGGATTCCCGCCCATCCCTTTAAGCTACTGGGAGCAGCCACAGGAGGACTGGGCGGCCGCCTGGGCGGGCAACACCCTACCGGGCCCGCCTTTCCGCCAGGGGCCGGGCGCCCAGCACTTTCTCCCTCGCTGAGGCGGCTCGGTGCCCGCGGCGCCGCGGCTACACAAAGCGCTCGGCGGCTACGCCTTTCCCGTCGCCCCTAAGACGGCAGCGCTGCTCCGTGGACCCAGGACAAGGGGGGCAGCTCCCAGCGCCGGCGATGGAGCCGTCTGTGCAGCCTCCCCGGGAGCCGCCGCCTCAGGACCCGCTGCCTCGCCCTCGTTCCCACACGGTCACCACCACCAGCAGCTCCTTCACCGCCAACCTGTCGGCCAGCTCCAGCACTCTCTCCTACGACAGGGAGTTCCTGCGGACCCTGCCCGGGCTCCTCATGGTGACCGAGATCGTGAGTGAGCCCAGGCATAGCCCAGGCGGAGCTGGGCTGGGGTCGGGGGCCCGGGGCAGGGCGCTCGGAGCTGTTCGAGGCACCGTAGCGTGGTTTGAATGTTGGGCTGTTTCCCCGTAGTTCATCACCTGATGCTGCTTTCCTGGGTCCCTAGGGGCAGGTGGAATGGCGGGAATAGCCGCCCAGGAAGAAGGGCAGGGGAGCACGACACTCCCGCCGCCGGGGACAACGAAATTGTTAGCAAATACAGTGCCCGGGGTATCGTCAGCTCAGTGGATAAATGAAGTTGGGGAAACTGGAGACTGATTTTTGGAGGCTTTTCTTTCATTACATGGGTTATATGTGCTTTGTTATTTTTAGCAAAAGGATCATAGATTCATAGAATGTGTTGGGTTTAAAGGGACCTCCAAAGGTCATCTAGTTCAACCCCCCTACAACAAGCAGGGCCATCATTCTCCGGACCAGATTGGCCAGAGCCCCATCCAGCCTGACCTTGAATGGCTCCAGTTTTGGGGCCTCCACCACCTCTCTAGGTAGTCTGTTCCAGGGATCCAACACCCTCAGATTATCGAACTTTTTTTCCTAATGTCCATCGTAAATCTTCCCCCTTTCCAGCTTAAAACCATTACCCCTCATCCTGTCGTAACCTTGAAAGCTAATTAGACAACTTTGTACGTCAATAAAAAGCCATGTTGTTGGGTACTTAGTGATTATGTACATCTGTGCCTAGTGAGATAGGAACTCCTTTTGATAGCGATTGCATTTTTTGCAGGTGCTTTATAAGGCATAAGTGAACGTACAGGCAGCAAGGCTGAAAGGAGTGTAATCAGCTCTTAGAGGTAGACAGAACTCAGTGTGTTTAGCAATAAATAACACATTTCCACTGAAAAATGGAATATTTTGAATAGTTACATTTGAATAGTTAAGGAACTTGAGGAGCCTGTTGCCCTCACTTTTCTTTTTTTGTTTCCTGTGGTGATCTTTTCTGCTTTGATGATGGTGGAAGGATTAACTTATCTGAGTGGATTAATTTTCAAGGCGTGAAAACATTGTGCTTCACCAGAGCAGTGGAATGGCTGTTGGTTTTCCTGACTTCAAAGTTAAAACAACCAAGTGAAGCTTTGGCCAGACATGTGGTGGTAGAACCTCTGGAAGGAACAGAATCACAAAATCATTTTTGTTAGAAGAGGCCTTTAAGATTATCAAGTCAGCCATTATCTCAGCATTGCCAGGTCACCACTAAATCAGCACCACATTTACATGTCTTTTAAGTATCTCCTGGGATGGTGACTCCATCGTTTCCTTGGATAGACTGTTTCAATATTTGATAACCCTTTCTGTCAAAAAACTTTTCCTGATACTCAATCTAAACTTGTCCCGGTGGAGCTTGAGGCCAACATGAAAAACAATGCTGTCTGAGAGAGGATGGCTGCTTTGTTGACAAGTAGTGTTGAGGTCATTAAGTTAGAGCCTGCTAACAGCTGGTACGTTGTATTTTGGCTTGGCTGGGAATTCTGTCGGTGATCAGGTAAGATTCTAGGCTTGTTTCACCTGTTGAATAATACAGGGGTTGATTCACTGTTAGGGTTGTGGTATACCTGTAAATCAACCAGAAAAACTGCTTTCCTTTTAATTTTTTTCAGTTACTACTTACAAGAGAACTATGATGTCTCTGGTACTTTATCTGAAGAGGGATCCCAAGGCTTTTCCCAACCCCTGGTGGAATGTAATATATTCATCCTGGCATTTAGTACTGCATCAGCTACACTTAGATTAAGCTGTATGGCCATAGGGCATGGACAGGCTCTTGAGTACTCTCTGCTGGAAATGTGCTTTGTGTTGGCCAGCAGTAATGTTTGTGTAGCTTTCCTATCTAACCAGGGATGATGGTTTTGGGTGACTTTCTTTCCTGTCAGCCATTCCTGACTCATGGAATAATTATAAAATGATACTTGAGTCCATTAATATTGACATTTGGAGACAACTTTGGTTTAAGTTTCGCTTTAATCTATAAGGCTGTTGGGGGCACACAACCTAGTATGAATTCACACATCTAGAATGAACGACCATGTAACTGTATCCTGAAGTGTAGGATAAATTATCTGATGCTGACAGATTTCTGTTTCTTCTTAGATCTGCCTCTGCAACCAGAGACTATGCAAGGTTTTCAGCTACTTACTGGGAAAGAACTAGGGTCAGTTTATTTTAGTACAATAAGCAAAACAGCACATGTCAATGGGTTTCTGAGAGAGGCTTTTGGGAACTGTCACAAAACACTGCTTTGATGTGTGTAAGCTTATCCAAAGAATTGTATACCAAACTGATGGTGTTGGCTGAACAGGGAAGGAGCTTCTGCCTTGAGAGACTTAGCAACATGGTTTATGTGCATGTCTCCAACTTCTCTGAGTGACTCCTTGGTTCATGGAACATTATAAATCTTCATTAAGCACACTGAAATCTGTTGGTGACAAGTAGCATTAAAGATGTAAGTGGTGTTACACAGAAGTCTTTCATTCAGTTGCTGATCACCTGATCTGTCACTGTGGTTACAATATATTGTATAGAAAATAATGATTACTTATACCCATAGTGTGAACTGCTCCACCGGAAGGGGTTAGTATTTTCAAGTGATGCAAGTATAACAATTTTCAGAGATGTCTTTTTTGTGTAGCGATGACCCAGAAATACTATAGATTTGTCTTCCTGGGTATTTTATGATTAAGAAAAATTATGGTTATTGATACCTTCTCAGTGCTTTAAATCAATTTCTGAAGCCAAGCATTATGGA
Source organism: Upupa epops (assembly GCA_013397515.1). Taxonomy (NCBI): domain Eukaryota; kingdom Metazoa; phylum Chordata; class Aves; order Bucerotiformes; family Upupidae; genus Upupa; species Upupa epops. The sequence goes on along the minus strand of VZRI01001596.1, from coordinate 608,637 downwards.
TTGCTTTGCAGAAGCAGAGAGTTTGGTCGTTGCTGTGGATGTAGTTATACAAATATTTACTTTCTACCAGAATTAAATTGATTCTTTCAGATTGTTGCTTCACACCAGCACATTACTAGATACAGTCCCTCATGAAAGTTTTTTTTTTACTAATTTTAAGGGCTGTGATGGATATTTGTCCTTAACAAAAAATTAGTTTACGTAGCTTGGAAAGGTTTGGAGGGCTGCTTTGCTGCTGCAAATGAAATCTTATGATAGTGTAAAGTTTAGCAAATGGTAACAGTGGTGTTTCTTTGTGCTGTTCTGTGCAGATTATTCTTTGAGTGAAGTGCCTGGAGTAAGATATGTACTTGAAACATAAGCAGGTACATTTTTGGCATTGCACAAAATTATGGTTTGCAATTACATTTCTGGAAAATAAAAATCACTTTAATCACTAAAATGGAAATAGCACAATGAGACTGTCTACTGTGAAAAAGCTAAACTATAACAATTGTACTTTATTTTTAAACATCTCCTTGTATTCTGCTTTTTCTTTTAGTCTTATGCCCTGACTGCAGTATAGACTGTGAGAATTTATTCCCGTGCTTATAAGGTCACTTCATCCAGTGGCTTCATCCTCCTGTGCATAAATAGGAGAACCTACAATACAAAGTCTGAGCTCTCCCCTTTGCACTTGATGAGACAAAACTCACTGAAGGTACTGCTGTTTTGCCGCTACCCTTGGTGTAACTGGCTTTAGCATAGTGGATACGCAGATCTATATGATTTACATCTTTGTTAATCATATAGATTAACATATCATATTGTTAAAATTTGTTTTCCTTAAAGGTCTCTGGTTTTATGGGCAAGATCAGGGTGTCTCCTTGGGAGGAGAGAGCACTTTGGTGGATGCAAGAAAATTGAGAGTTTGGAAAGTCTGCAGGATGCTCAGTGTAGATCAAAACAATGTAGATGCCTCTCACACTGAATCCAGATGTTTTGCAAAGGTCAAAAATGTAAAATATTCTTAATACCTCAAGGTTAAGGCAGAGTATGTATGAAATGTCCTTATCTTTCCAAGAGAAGAAAACTTTAAAGACATATTTAAAAGTGTGTTCTTGCATGGATAGCAAGTATAATTCCTTCTCCCTCACCTCTCCCAAACTCTGGAAAACAATTTCCGTTATACCTGCAAAAGTTTTCATGCAACTCAAAGCTAATTTTAAATTATTTTTTTTCCTTCAGTAGCTTTTACTGTTTAATAGTTTACTAATGTTCTATGAGGTAATTCAGGTAACACATTTTTAAAGAGCCTCTGTGTCTACAAATTTATAGAGTGGTGGCTGTTGGTCTCTTCTCACCAGTCACTAGCAATAGGACAATAGGAAAAAGCTTTAAGTTGTGTCAGGGAAACTTTAGATTAGATGTTAGGAAAAACTTCTTTATTGTAAGGGTTGTTAGGCCGTTGAACCGTCTGTCCAGAAAAATTAGTAGGAATCACCCAGGAGAATAAGGTTTCCAAACATTTTCAAGCTTGGGAATTCTTTGTAGACTTTGACATTCCTGAAACATGACCAGACATTTGTACAAAGAACTTGAAACTCTCTTTATACAGTAAAAAAAGGGCTATGAAGAGAATGTTTGCTTGAAGTAAGCAAGTAAAGATAATAAAGATGAGATATTTTAGAAAGTGTTTTACAAAGTCAAGTTAAACAAGAGTATACAACAATGAATGAACTGGTGAACTGGAATTCTCTAAGCTTGGTTACCTGTAATTTTCATTTTCTTATTAACCTGAATAGTGGATCCCTACCCTCAGAAAAAGCTCCCTCCAAAACCCAAGCCAAAGCTTGTCCGAAGTATTTTTTACTTTACAAACAGAGCCTATCTCTCCAATGGAGGTCTCAGTTTAAAAAGAATTGTGGAAAACTGCATTTTGAAATAACACATAATTTTGACTGGTGGTGGTTGCTGTTCCTGTAATATTACCTAGGAAATGCACACCAACAAGATGACCCTGAGAAGAGGTGCAAATGCAGTCCAGATGATTAGATGGGAACAAGGAGGAGTGTAATTAACACTTCTAACCTTTTTTTGTGTTGATTATTGTGCTGAAATTTACTTTGAGAAAATGAAAGGCACAGTTAACCCACTTGCTACCAAGATTTCCTCCAAAATTCATACACGACACTGTCGCGCTACCTGCTTAATATGCACAGTTTTTTTTATTTGAACAGAGTAGCAAATAGATGATGGTTGTGGATTTGATAGTGGGGATAAGGGCTGCTGGCTCAGCCCCAGTAAGATGCTTCTTGAAACTCCCCCAGCTCTGTGTTGGTATGAGGTATTGTTGGTATGTTGGTATGTCAGGCTGAGCCAGTCATTACCTCTGCAGTAACCTATTTAAGAAGGGAAATTGGGCAGTTTCCTGTTTGGTTTTGGTCTTTTGTTTGGAGCAGTGAGAGTCAGCCATGTGGTCTTTCAGTTTGGTAAGGAGAAAGGGGGGAAGATACGCAAGATCAGACTTTTCCCTTTAGGTCATGGTTAGAGTAGAGAGTAAGCCTTTGGATACCTCAGACATTGGTGGAGTGCTCACAAACCATGGTGGACATTATGTGTAAGGGATAGATCCTGAAAGAGACCATGACTCTGAAGCTCTGAAGGAGCTCCCCACTGGAGTGTTTTGTTGCTTTGAGAACCCCAACCCACAGGAGATCCCCATGATAGTCAAAGAAGCTCATGGGGGACTGTTTCCCATTGGAAGAATGGCACCTTGCCACCTGGAAGGACTGTGCTGGGTATTCTCCCTGACAGGGAAGGAGGTAGCAGAGCTGGGCTTGGCAAGGTGCATATAAGCTGCTTGTGTCTCTGTCTGTAATAGGTGATTGAGTTTTGCCATTTGAATTAATTTTGTTTTGCTCCAAGTCAGATCTGTCTTTCGCCTGTGACCATAACTGGTGTCCTGCTTGGAGGGCAGGTTTGTGTTAATGGCTGCCTGGTACTAGATTTAACAACGACAGTGATGAAAGGGGGAGCTGTGCACATCTATTCTTCAGGCATAACCTTTTATAACCCAAAAGTCTAATTTACATTTTTTCCTTACCATTTCCTATGGTCAAGTATCCCACAGTGTATGGAGTTTTCTTACTTCATGATGAAGTATTGGTCATTTTGTTACAGCTGCATCGCTATAACCTTAAGGTACTATTAAATTTGAGGTGTCAAAACAGCTAGCTGAACATCACAAATGTCAATCTACACATTTTTTCAGTCCAGCAAGTGAGCGTGTCCCTTAACTTCCCTGTCTTCTCTCACGATTATGAAACAACATATGTTTTTTCCTGTATCAGCAGCAAATTGCTACACATGCTGTGTTCCTCCTTCTCTTTTAGTGTGAACTGGCAAATCTCACAATCAATGGCCTAATTCCTGTCTGCTTTCTTGGGTTTATTGCTCAGATCTGTAAAGTTGCTGTCAGAAGGCATTTACTTGAGATGCCTCTGTGTGTGGGCCCAGTTCTCAGTGTGTGTGGATTTGAGCATTTTTACATGGCACTAGTTGGTAGCTTGAACAAAGTGGTACCTGCAAAATAATTAGATTATTTAATGAATGTTTACCATGTTCTCTAATGAATGTTTCTCTCTTAGATTTGAAACCAGCAATATCATGCTTTGGGGGGAAAATATGCTAAAGATAGGTAACTGCACACAGGCTTTTTAAACAGAAAGTCATTTATATCACTGTCCAGGCTTACGGGTTTCCCTTTCCCCTGGTGGGAAAACAGGAACTTCTGAGCAGGAGGTAAATCGCTGAAGTACACATCAAAATGTGAACAAAGACTGGTAATACCTCTTTGTATCTGCACTATTGCCATTGTAGGAAAGAAAATACTGAACAGGAGTGATCCAAATCTGAGGAAAGTGAGAGGAGTAAGTAGGTGTGGAACCTAACTAAGTAAATATACTTGAGTTGGTTGTATATATTCGGGATAAACAGAACTACAGGAAAAGGCTTGGTTTTTTTTTTGGAATGACTTGGGTGGGAAGGGAGCCTGCTGCCAGCACAGGCCTACCCTCAACCAGTAACCCCTCAGTTTCTCGGTTACATTTGTGGCCAGTTGTTCTGCCCTTTGTTTATGCAAGGCCCAATGGAGCTGTTGGAGAACATTATACCCACCCTCACATACAGGTACATATACTTAATTTATTACTTTGGCAGTTTGAATTTCAAGTGTCAGGTATCCCATGGAGCTTTTCGCATTGTTCTCTTATGCCACATGCACCACTTGAGAATTTATTATGGAGAGTACTTCATTTATTGTGGAAAGTCCTTCACATTTGTGGACTTCATTCCATTTGGAACCTTAGAATTAAAGTTACAAAGCACAGTAGCAAAGACTTCTCTAAAAGCATGACTGATTGGCACTGTCTTTTTGCATGCTTATCCAGTTATATTTTCCTTTAACAATATTTTCACTTGCATATAATCTTTCATCTTAAAGTTGCTTTTGTGCCCTAAACTCTGGCAGTTGGAAGACGGTGGTAACAACTCTTAAGTAGGTCTCTGTTGAAAACTTCATTCTGGTTTTGCCCTTTTCCTTCAAACTAAACTCATTCTACTGCTATCCTACTCATAAAAGAGAAAAGGTATGAAAAAAGAAGGGGAGAAGCATAACTCGTCAGAAGCAATGTTAGTATTTAGTGTTTGTGATCATCTCTTGTTCAGTTATGTTTTCTCAACAATTTTAAATTTTGCTCATTACGGAGTTACCTTTGATGTATTGGTGACAGATGGGGATTTCATAAAAGGATGTGCCTGGAAGCTGACCAGACAAATTCAGGTCAGAAGTGGGGCTATGGCGTTCAAGGGTAATAGACATTTTGGCAGCTTATGTAGAGGCAAGTTGCATCTTACTGTTACAATGTCTATGGAAAGGAGTAATAATTTTCAAAAAACATGTTATAGATTACATCTTTATACTGTTGCCTATTGACCAAAAAGGTCCTTTCTGACTGTAAAGCTGGTGAGCTACAAGTGTCTCCAGAAAAGCACATACGAATGATGTTCTTCTCTGCTGTACAATGCAAAATGTATTCAGGAAAGAAAACAGTTTTACCAGAGGAGGAAGGTTGTTTTTCAGTTAGGTGCTTCTGTAACACATAGATCAATATTTGTAAAATTCTTCATCTTTACCTTGTAATTATAGATAATTGTTCCTGGAGTTGGACTTCTGTATCTGTGACTTTATATAGAAATATTCAAGAGGTATAATAAGCCTCTAAATAGGCAGACAGCATCACATCTGGATGCAGACTTAACTTTTACCTATGAAACAATTCCCTAGGCAAGGGGAACTGTTTCAGCTTTTGATGATTAGAGAATTTTGTCTCACTGCAAGAAAAAAATTCCATGTTGTACACCTCTACTGTATGTGGTTTTCAGCTGGAAATTTAAAGATACTTCTTCTACAAATGAAAAAAAAACATTCATTTTGAGTGAGAAGTTAACTTGTCCCTCATAAGCTTTCTATTTCAATGTAACAGCTAAGATTTGTGAAACAATGCTCTGTGTCTGCTAATTATAGGAATCTCTATTTACATGGTTTAACAGGAAGGTGGAGATGTAAAAATAGCAACTGGCATTATTAAAAAAGCAGCTGTATACAGCATTGTTCTCTTGAAGTGCATAGACATTTAAACAAAGTGAACTACATAAATAATCAGTTACAGTTCCTAAGTAGCTGTTAGCGATTTTCTTACTGAAAAAGTACAAATGATGGCAGAATTTCTTTCCTTGTGGTTGTGTGCATTTTGCATGGACACATTTAAATTAACTTAAATCACTGCTGTTTATAGAGAAGGTGGTATTTTCTACCCTGAGGAATTTTATGCCTTAGGGAAGATGCAAGAAAGGAAAATGGAGTGCTGTAAGACTTACTCCAAAGGAAAAGTATGCATGTAAATAGAAGAAGCAAGATTGAGGCAGAACAATTTTCACTTAGATGACTTTATTAGAACAAAAGAGCAAACTCTTCCTACTACCGTTCCATTAAGCAACATTGTTAGAACAAAAGAGCAAACCCTATTACCATGTTCCATTAAGAAACAATGGTATGTATAATAATAAAAATAATAATAATAAATAATAATAAATAGCTACATTTGGGAAGGTGCATTCAGAAAGACACATACAACCTTTTGAATGCAGAAAAAGCAAATGTAAAGCGAGATGACTGACAGAAATCACTGAAGCTAATAGTTTGGTTTTTGAATTTTCTGTGCAGGTAAAATAATTTCTTCACAGTACACTTTCCAAAATGTATGACAAACATGTATGCAGTGTATGCAACAGGTTAAACTTGTGGTCTCACAGTTTGTATGCATTATTTATAAAGGAGAAATCATATTCAGGGACAAGGACTATACGTACCATGGTCTTTACCTCCAGAAATCTCTACTGCTTGACTTGAAAGTCTGCAACCCTACTCAGAAAGCTCCCATGGTTTGTGACCCATTTGCTGCTTTTGCACAAACAAAAGGTAGTATATTAATCCTGTCATGTGTTCTACTCAAGAAGTGCCTTTGTCAAGCCTTAAACAGAGTGGGAGCAGACCCTATCTCGCAGTTAACTGCAGGTGTACTCCTGAAAACCTGTCTGTCTTGAGAAGAGATAAGAAATTAATCGTCAACTGAAATTCTTGTTAAATGTGAGAAAACTTCTTTGTTTGTCCAAATCGTGTCTTCAAGTCTGTAAGAAAAAGTCTGCCAGGTTTTACTACCTTTATTATTTTTTTTTTACATTTAAATTGCTGCAAAGAAGCAGTGCAAACTCTTTAAAGTTATTTCAACAAGTGGTTGGTGTTTCCTGCTAATGTGAGCTCTCAATTTGCACATAATTCTCTTATCTGAAGATCTTTTTAAAATTTAAATCTATGAAATCATATGAAATTGCATGAAATTGATGTGTGTTATCAACTCAATGAATTAGGAACAAGACTTGTGAATCTTCATAAAGAAATCAGCTGGAACCTCTTGATGATACATAACCTTTTGAAAAATAAAAATGGAGTGGGGAATTTACTTACTGATTTTAATCAAAAAAAAAACTTCCATGAAACAAAGAAATAGGTATCTTGCGCTTTGTGTGTCTCTATATGACTATTTTGCTCTGTAAACGTCTGCCTTACAATTCATACTTTAAAACAGCACTCAGAAAGTAACTGGAAAAGCTGATTGTTTTGTATTTGGATCTCATCTGTGGTTACTTCATATTTTCCTGTCTCTGATGCTGAATATTAAAGCCTGACAGTAATGCTGAGTAACTCACAGTGTAATGAAACTTGCTGTTTGCTGGAGCAATACCATGTCTCACAACTCTTGTCAGGAAACTCTGGAGACTGATGTTGAAGTCAACAGCACGGCTGCATAGCAGCAAGATGTTTCTTTGTGGAGTAGGAGTAATCCCTGCTGTAGCCAGGCCTTGCTAAAGTGGAAGGAAAAGGGAGCAGCAACATGCCTTTTATTCACATGCCTCATAATTGCCAGGTGGCCTATCCTTTGGTTTACATCATGTTTCAGGATGAAGCATTATGGAAATCATTGCCTTCCATCTGTTTCACCAGGTTCCCTTCCAGAGAGGTAAGTGTTTTCTAGGACTGACTGGTTTGTCTTTGCTGGTGTTTTGCACCACCCCTCTATTTTAACATTAAACTGTGGTCCTGATGGAGCTGCTGATAGCGGTAACCAGTGTGTGTGTTCCTAGTAAGCTGCAGCAGCTCTATGGCAGGTTGCAAGTATTCCTCCTCAATGTTCTGGGACAGGCCCATTACACTGTATTCTGTGTACAGGTACTTCTATCAGATAATAGACCATTATGAGCAAAGATGAGGCTGTCTCTTCTGCTGTGTCTCTGTAGATAAAATGATGGGTAGCACTGTGTTACCAAGGGTGCATAAGCTAACATATGTATACTGCACAAGCGTTTATATAAATGTCCCTGTGTGTGCAGATCTTCAGGCAAAACACAAGCATTAAATTAGAATTTATAGCACACAGTAGTGTGCTCCTGAATGTAACCCTCAAACCTTAAAGTATTTAATGTGGAAAGTGCCCTGGAACAAGGACCAATCTTTGTACGTGTTTTAATGACCTGTTAATGATCAACCACTCCTCTGCCGAGTTGATAGATTTTATAATTCAAGCTGCTTTCTTCACCATTGCTTAAGATTACTCTATTTCAGAAACAAACTGTGTATTGATGTGGCATGTAGTCATCCCATCCTGTTCTATTAACATTTTCACAGCTACCAGTATTTGGTTGCCAGGGTTTCCTGCAGGAATGACAATTTAAAACCAGAAATTAGTAATGGTGGTTGGAAGGCATCTGGTATGAGGTTTGTTTAGTGCAGTATTCATTCCCTGATAATGACTGATACTGAAAAAGTAGAGAGGAGTGTAGTAAAGGAGCACGTATGGCAAGGTCCTTCTATACTCTGGAAATGTGTAAATATGCAATTCGCTAAAAGTTACAAAACTAGTGGAGAAAGGATCTTGTGAAGCACTGTGATGTTTCTCTTTGGCGTTTTTAATTATTGTATTCCTTTCCTAATAGTTTTGAATCCTCTGTTGACATTTTCCATCTCATGCAACAAAATTCAAAACCCAAGCGCAGTTGTCTTTATCTTTTACTTTATGAATAGCCACTACCCTGCCTATAGTTATTTTTTCAGACAAAAATTACTGAGAAGCTGTTAAGAATGAAATTATTTTGCAGTTGTGTGGGTTGTGATTTATCAGGATCCCCAACCACACAAAAAACAAGGAAATATGTATAGTAAAGGAAAAAATTTTAACACATATTATTAACAAGGAAGAAGAACAACGGGGTGGGGGGGGGGGATTGGGGGGAGAGGGAAGAGGGAAGGTAAAAAAAGCTGTCAACTACAAGAAAATGGATCCACCCGAAATGGATCCACCCGACTCCTGTTAGTCCATGATGCTTCAGCAGCTGCCTGTAACGGCACAAAACATAGCAAAAGATTGCTTCCCTCTTTCTGGCACATGCATAAACCACCTTCAGGAGGTGGTCAGTGGTGGTCTTCTCACAAACAAGGAGTGATAGGACAAGAAGAAACTGTCTCAAGTTGTTCCAGGGGAAGTCCAGTTTAGGCGTTAGGAAAAGCTTTATTGAAGGGGTCACCATGCCTTGGAACAGGCTGCCCAGTGAGGGAGCTGACATGTTGCCATCTGTCAGCGTGTTAAAAACACTTGCAGATACGGAGCTTAAGGACACGGTTTAGTGGTGGGCTTGGTAGAGTTAGGAATAAGGATCATGGAATTAATCTAGTATTTGGCTGATAATCCTGCATTCGATGTTGCTGTTGTATCCAGCGTGGAACTGATCCTGTCGAAATTGATTTGCTGAGACCCTCTAACTTGTGAAAAACTTAGCGTTCCAAATACGCGATATATACTGCCTCGCAGTCTGCAGGGGTTCGGCACTGGGTGCAAACCGCTTCTGCGGAAGCGGCGCGCCAGGGCCCCGTGCCCAGTCGTTTCCTTAAACCCGTGACTGTCCCCCTCCGGCGGCCGGGAGCGGAATTGCTGGACGCGGTTTCACGAGCGCGTCAGATGCGACCCCTCCACCTTAAAGGCACTGTTGGAGTGCGGTGCAAGCGTTTACCCCGTCTAGGCGTGGCTGGAAGGAAAGCAAGCATTCTGTGTCGGTCAGATATAAAGCAGTTACATCTTCCTGCTCTTTAAACTGACTGTACTGGGGCTTAATCTTACAGAAGTTTTCGTTTTCTTTTTGTTGTGAAGCTAGATGAGCCTTGTTTTTTTTCTCCTTCTCAGTTCTACCACAATGAGACTTCTTTTTTCCCTTGAAAGGGTTGCATAAATATTAAGTGTGTTGCTGAATGAACCAGTCCAGACGAATGCTGCAGAATTTGCAATGCTGTCATCACTGGAGAGGAGTCCATATGTCATTGTCTTTTTAAATACTGTTTGCAAGTATGAATTCAGTTCTGGCTGCTTCAAAAAGCAAGACTACATACACAGATTTAAGCTCACAGCTGCTTTCGTACCTGCTGACTTGTACCAGTGACATGATACAAGATATGTCTCGTCTACCAGACAACAAACCTGTCGGTTTTTTTAAAGTGACGAAATAGTCTGATATTTTAAAAGTTCTTGGCACTGCAGAATAATTGTGGCGCTTAGATGATAATTGCACAGTCAAACACTTAATTTTATACCTGTGCAGTGAATAATACTGGACTTTGCTATTGCCTTTTGGTATCTGCCAACTGCTGAAGTAAGCAGGAGTTCCAAGTTTGACATATTAATGGATTCTAGTAATGGAGGTACCTGATCAAAAAGCAGCCAAATGATAATAAAATAGTTGTCTGAGGTTAAATCAGAGACTGCAGTTAACAAGGGAAAACTGCTTACTAACATACTAATGAATAAAATCCCTACTTCCCATCTGACTTGGAAAAACTGGATCCAGTTGGCAAATCCCTTATAGATGTGGAGTCTTAGGACCCAGCATTCCCTCCCATTGATTACAACATGCATTGTTTTCTAAAGGGTTATTGATGCCATTTCTGCCCTTTTCGTAGTTATTTTTGACAGAATAGTAGTACACTCCTGTAATTCAAATAAAATACTTAGCTGTTACTAATAAACTCTGGCATATCTGTGTATAATAAGACATAGGTCTTTCCCGCTGACTGAGTGGAGCTTTCTCTTGTGCCTTTCAGCCGATCTGAAGCAGTAGCGTGTACTGCCTGTGTACACTGAATTACTGTGAGCACTCCACAGCTACTGCAGTTTTGAATACTGCATATTCAAAAGGTTTCCCAGATATCATATGGCTCTTCCCCATTGTGCATGCCTACAGTTCAAATTAGGGTCTTCTCTGGTCTCTCTGGTGGTCTCCTGTCATTGTTCTTTGAGTGAACTCTTGGCATCTCCTTCCAAATAAGGACATGACTTGGCTGTTGTGCTGAATGGTTTGATGTGTAACTGATCAGTCAGCATAGTCATCCTGTTCTGTCTGGTTTCAGTCAGTCTTTGTCCCTGGTTTTTGGGTTTTTTAGTCTTTATGTTGTCTCAATCTTATTTTCGGTCTTTATGGTGTTTCAGTCTTTGTTTTGCAAAACTTGGAGAGTACAGGAGAGGAAAAGGGAAAAGAGAGATGATAGGTAAAAAGTTAGATCATCACTCTGGGCTGCAGTGGATGTCTGGCATGCTCTGCCCTCTCCCTTGCTCCTCTGCTCCACAGATCTCTGGGAAAGTCTTCAATTTCTCTAGCTGTCTTCACAGTCAGTTTCTCAGCATAGTCAGCTTCATGCGACTGGGTGGTGATGGTGATGGCCTCCTCTTTGCTTCCTCAGCTTTGCATAGTTTCAGTGTGCCTGTCAGTCCTTTTGTCAGTCTCTCAGCTTGGTCACCTGCTGGAGGGGCACTGATGACTAACCTGTACCATTTTAATCCTTTTAACCCCTGCTGCCAGGGGCATTTTTTTTCACTCCCAATCATATGAGGTATGAGGGACATAGACAAAGCAGTGGCAAGTAAGTTCTTGAGAGACAGCAACTCATCGTGTTCTTACTGCATACCTCTGCAGAAGCATACCTCTGCAGATAAAACAGCAGTCTCAGGGCAGTATCGTCAGAGCTACTCTCCAACAGGTCTACCTGTGACCTATACTGATGCCAGGGTTTGTTCCTCCCCAGGTGCAGAACCCTATACTTGCTCCTGTTGAACCTTATTAGGTTCTTCTTTGCCCAACTCTCCAGCTGTCACGGTCATGCTAGATGGCAGCACAGCCCTGTGCTGTATCAGCCACTGCTCCCAGCTTTGCACCATCAGCAAACTTGCTGAGGGGATGTTCTGTTGCACTGTTCAGGTTGTGGATTAATGTGTTGAATAAGAGTGGACGCAGTACTGACCCTGGGGGACCCTGCTGGTCACAGGTCTCCAACCACATAGCCAGGAGCTGATGTCCGTCACATGTCTATTTCTGGCTGTCACCTTTGCTCCACCTGGTAAGACAACTTGTGCACAGAATTTCTTCACCTGTACCCATAGGGCTTTATAGTTCCCCTTGACTCTGCTGAGCTGGGTTTACTGCTCTTTTTATGTGCTTTTCAATTCATGACAATCACCTCTTTGGTGGTATGATGTCTAAGAATGGGTAATAGGTATTTTTCTTCTCTGTAACTTTTACAGGTATTGGGGCTGCTGGTGTGGACCCTGATTGCTGGAACAGAGTACTTTCTGTACCCAGCCTTTGGCTGGGTGATGTTTGTAGCTGTCTTTTACTGGGTTCTCACCATCTTCTTCCTGATCATCTACATGACGATGACTTACACCAGGATCCCCCAGGTGCCATGGACCACAGTGGTAAATAAACCCATTCTTTGTTTCAGCTTTGCTGGGTTATGAAGAAAATATTGATGCATTCTTGTTGTGTAATTTACCAACTGTACTTAAGCTTTTTGCAATTTTTCCCTAATCACAGAATTATTGATGTTGGAAAAGAACTCTAAGATACCCAGCCCAGCCTGTGACCTAACATCATCCCATTGGCCAGACCATGGTACTAAGTGCCACGTCCAGTCTGTTCTTAAACACTTCCAGGAATTGGTACTCCACCACCTCCCTGGGCAGTTCATTCCATCGTCTGATCCCCTTTCTGTGAGGAAGGGCTTCCTGCTATTCAAGCTAAGCCTCCTCTGGCACAATATTAGGCCCTGCCCTCTTGTCCTGGCACAAGTTGCCTGGGAGGAGAGCCTGACCCCCACCTAACTACAACCTCCCTTCAGTCTCTCCCCCAGAGAGGGACCTGGGAGGACTGGTTGACAGCTAACTCAACAACCAGCAGTGTGCCCAGGTAGCACAAAAGCCCAATGGCATCCTGCTGGTATCAGCAATAGTGTGGCCAGCAGTATTAGGGGTGTAATTCTCCCCCTGTACTGGGCACTGGTGAGGCCACCCGTCGAGTACTGGGGGCAGTTTTGGGCTACTCACTCCAAGAAAGGATTGAGGGGCTGAAACGGGTCCACAGGAACAATGAGGCTGGTGAAGAGACTGTAGGGAAAGAGCGCTGAAGAGAAGCTGAGGGAGCTGGGGTTGATTAGCCCAACTCGTAGGACGACCTTGTCCCTTGCTCCAACTCCCTGAAGGGAGGTTGTAGTCAGATGGGGGTTGGGCT
>VZRI01001596.1:573225-595417 GCA_013397515.1 Upupa epops | reverse complement strand
CCTTTTCCCTTGCTCCAACTCCCTGAAGGGAGGTTGTAGTCAGATGGGGGTTGGGCTCTTCTCCCAGGCAACCAGTGCCAGGATGAGAGGGCAGGGTCTGAAGCTGTGCCAGGGGAGGGTTAGTAGGAAGCCCTTCGTCACAGAAAGGGTGATCAGACATTGAGATGGTCTGACCAGGGCAGTGGTGGAATCCCCAGCCCTGGAGGTGTTTAAAGACAGACTGGTTGTGGCACTTAATGCCATGGTCTGGCTAATGTGGTGATGTTAGTTCATGGGCTGGATAAGCTCAGAGGTCTTTTCCAACCTCAACGGTTCCATGATTCTATGAAATAAAAAATGCTGTGAAGTTGCAAGGACTTAGGAACTACGGGAGCATGTGGATGCTCTTCAGCCTCCTCTTTTTTGCATGGGAAGTCTCATATAGGCAGTAGTGACCTGGGGATGGACATGTTGACGGGTAACAACACAGCATGCAGCTCTGGTGGGACCAGCAGTTGAGAAAGCTTGTGTTTTAGGAGTAGCGTGCCTTCATAGATTCATGGAATGGTTCAGGTAGGAAGGGACCTCAAAGATCATCTAGTTCCAACCCCCCTGTCATAAGCAGGGACACCCCCTACTAGACCAGGTTGTGTGAGGCCCCATCCAATCTGGCCTTCCAGGGAGGGGGCAGCCACAACCCCCTGGGCAACCTGTTCCAGTGTCTCAGCACCCTCTTGGTGAAAAATTTCCTCCTGACTTCCAGTCTAAACTTTCCCTCTTTCATTCCCAAACCATTCCCCCTGGTCCTATCACTACAAGCCCTTGTAAACAGCCCATGCCACCTTTCCTGTAGCCCCCTGCAGGTACTGGAAGGCTGCTCTAGGATCTCCCCGGAGTCTCCTCCAGGCTCAACAGTACCAACTCTCTCAGCCTGTCCCCGTAGGAGAGGTGCCCCATCCTTCCAGTTATCCTCATGGCCCTCCTCATGGAACCGTTGGAATGTGTCCAATCTTTCCTGTGTTGTGGGCTCCAGAACTGGATGCAGTACTCAAAAAGCTTTGAACCCTTTGTGTCATGGTGACGTGTCACAAATCACTGCCTGATTTGGAGATGGATGTTGTTAATCCCTGCTTCAGTGCACTGAGGAAGTTGCTGATATGGATACAGCTGTAGTCACTGGCTTCTGAACTTCTCTTCTTGGAATGCAACTTTTTCTTTTTTTGAGTTGGTGGCTAATAAATTTAATAATGAAAAACTGGCATTTATTCCTAGAATCCGCTGTGATGCACCATGGAAAGGGCTAAGCTGGAGCTGCACCAGTAAGGCAGCATTTAGAGACAACTGGGGTAGCAGAGTTGAAGGTTGTGATACTTGTGTTACGTACTTGAATGCAAACTTGGGGCCAGAAGTTGAAAGGAGCAGATTTAGGATCTGGTCTGAACTATTACCACTTCCGGCAGTTGTAAATAGCTGCAAAACTCATAATGAGTACTCAGCTCTAACATGGCACCAGCGAGCTAAAAGTATGCTTTATGGCCAAATTAATATGTCTTGGGTAATTAGCAAGGTGGTGTTTTGGGGGACTTTTTAAAAGAATGACCTTCCTATAGGCATGACCAAGTGTTGAATAAGGGACAAACTATTAAATGTAGTACTTTTAACAAAAGCTTTCATACCTTTTTACCTGGCTTTCATCTTCTTAACTCTGCCTTTCATGCTTTCTCTCACGTGCAAACCTAAATAAACTGGGTTTTTGTGTTCTCTGTAGCGTTATGTGAGATCAGTATTATCTGCTTTGCTTCTTTCTTTGTAAGAAACATGGGTAGCCTGAGACTTTAACTCTGGCCCTTAGAAGAGAAAATGCAGTGTTTGCCATCACTGGGTCTTAGTGGAAGAAGTAGTCCACTGGGACTGTTTTATTCCTTGGTTTATGTTCATTTCTTTCTTCTCTCAAGAAAGAGCAGAAGGGATAGGTCCTGAAAGGTGGAAGAATACGACTGAAAAAAATACATTCTTTTTATCCCCTTTGGAAATGGAGAAAACAAAGTTTTGGAAGCTTTATAAATAATTGTAATGCTAGAGTGTATTTTGACTGAATTAGAAATGTAGTGCAGGCACAGGTTTGTTGTTTTTTTTTTCATGTAGTGTCTTATTTTTATTGCCTAACACTTAGAACATGATAACCAAACAATATCCTTATATTCAAGTTTGGAAAATAACAGCACACCACAATCGTATTTTATGTGTACATTGTATATCAGTGGAGAATTTCCTAGTGTTGGAAACATGCATGCATGCGTTACTTACATTGTTTGTTTTTTTCAACAGGGTCTGGTTTTTAATGGAAGTGCCTTCATTTTGTACCTCATTGCTGCCATTGTAGATGCATCTTCAGTTAACAAAGAACTGGACAGTCACAATTACAACAGCTGGGCAGCTTCTTCAGTGAGTTGATTTTTGTTTAAACCGATTCTATGTCCAAGTAAATTATATCAAAACAACGATCTGGAAGTGCATGTTGAAATGCATGCATTCTGGATTTTGAAAAGCTGCAGTCTGCTATAGAAGCTTATGCATACTACAGCTACCTATAGGTAGCTGTTATTTAGTTCATACTTCTTGTAAGTGACTGCAAATTGCACCAGGGAATTACAGTCACATCATAAAAACACATGCTGCTTTTCTCCTTCCCTTTGTTACTAGCTCTCTAGTGCAGGTTATGACCTGCACATTAAACAAAATACATTGTCACACAACTTTGAAAGCTGTTTAAATTATCTTTCCTAAGTTTGCGTGCATGTGGATAAGAAGCTTTCAACTTTTGTAGGCTAAACCATATATGCAGGACTTTTAGGAAGATCCTGTAGTGGTATTGCTGCTTCTACAGTGATCTTCTTACAGCCTCAACTTCTAATAGTCTTTCTTTCAAGCTGGGTGGGCAACTCCTGAAAAATCCTGTAACTTTTCAGTGTTTTAAAGTGGATACAAATCCAAATTAGTCAACATGACTGTCTAACTACTTAGATTTGAAAATACAAAGCAGTTATTCAAAGCATGTGGAAAAAACTTTTTGGTGGAAAAAACTTTTTGAAAGAGCCTTGGCAATCTTAAGTAGGTGAATACATTCTCTAGCTAAGCTGAGGGACTTGTTAAAATAATTTCTTGTGTTTTGTGGCAACAGTAGTCAAATTTAATTGTACAAAGAAATTCCTAATTACAATTCCTTCGCTAACTTAGTGCTTCTGCAGTTGTCCTCTTTGAACTATTAATAAATTGTCTTCTATCTGAAGCTTATTGTAATAGGGCCATGAACATAAGAGGCTTGAATACCTGCTCTTATTCCATGTTGGGAATTGAGTAACTACAGCTGTCATTCTAGTGGTGTTCAGAGCCTTCTCTCTTTGCCATTTTGTACCTATTGATCTGTTACTCAGCCACTGCTGTTGACAGGAACTCGCTGCTATATAAGCTTCCATGTGGTTCAGGTTTTATTCCTGATTTGCAACTGAATGCAGTACTGTGTGATGTGCTTTAGGCAGTCTTCTTTTGGCAGGGGGTTGGACTTACCTCTTGAGGTCTCTACCAACTTGGACAATTCTTTAAGCATTCATGCATTTTACATAATCAATGTCTTGTGGGATTTTCAGAATTTATTCTAATACTTCCCAATAGTGTTTACCTAATGCGCTGTCTAAATAAACTGTTAAATGTAGCTTCTTGCTTTCTGAACCCACTAAGGGCTTCCTGGATAGATATTTGTGAGAATTTAGCAAATCCCATCAGTCATTCTCAGTGAAATTTTAACGGAGGATTTTTTTTGTAAGAAACAAAATTGCTACAAAATAAAAATGCTAAATTTTTCTATTGAAATATTAATTTTCTTAATAAGCTACAGTTTTTAGTGCTACAGATTAAGTTTACATTAGACAACACTCACCAGGAGCCCTCTCTGGAGGGCTTAGATTTATTGTCTGTATGCATACTTGGTAGTGCACTGCTTTCAGAGCTGAGTTGCCTTTCCAGGCTACTGATGGTATATAAACAAGAAGTATTGATAGATTCATAAAATATTTTTAGGCTGGAAGGGGTCTCTGCAGATCATCTGGTCCAGCTTTCTCCCTGTCATTTTAGTCAGCATGCTCTTTCTCCATAGGTGTTTTGTAGAAGTGACTGTGATACCAAATATTTTGTTTCTTAATATATTTTTTCCTCTCTCTACAGTTCTTTGCCTTCGTGGTTACCTCCTGCTATGCTGGAAATATGTATTTTAGCTTTATATCTTGGCGATCAAGAACTTTGCAATGAATATTTTGTTCAAATGAATTATCTAGTATGAAATAGAGGGACAAAGGCTTTTTGAGCAGAACTGTTAGAACTGACACAATTTATTTTAAGCTGAGGATAAATGATTATTTATAATCATCTAGAGACATCTAGCATTAACTTTGCACTGTATAATAGACGTTCATACTGCTTTTAAAATTAATGTGGCATTTTTCTAGACATTGTGTATAGATGTTATTACTAACTAAATAAACTTTACTCAATGTGCTGATTTTTGTAAATGTAACTTTCTAAATGGTATACATTTGATATGAAATGCTACAATCAAAAACCATATGAATACTTTCTTATGCCTAAAAAGTGGCATTATGCAGAAAAAAAAGTCACCCCAAAGGTTAACATGAATTAAATAAATGACCCAACTATGCATGTTTAGTAAACTGTAAGTAGAAGGTTGTTTTATTTAATTTCTTATTCAGATTAAAACATATAGTACTAAGTGTTCTGATGATTACGTAACTCTGCATAGATTAACAGCTTCTCACAATCATGAAATGGCTTTTGGAAGTGTTTGCCGAAGGTCTGAAGCGCATTTGAAGGCATGTTGCACCTGAAACACATTATTTTAACAGTTTCTCAAATCTAGCAAGCTCTCAGGTGTAAATCTACACAACAGTCTTGTAGTGCTTACTGTTTTACCTAATGGCAATATAACAAAACACCTACTGAAGGTAATACATTTTCTTCCTCAGGGGACTTTTCTCTTTTCTCCTCCAATTAGGCCTTATTATAATCCCTTTATTATTATTATAATTTTAATAATGTCCTTATTAAAATCTGGGCTTCTGAATTCTATTAAATAATGTAAAGATTGATTTCATGGAGGATAGATTAAAACTGGAAGATGCTGGTGCTAGAAGCAAAGAATTTCTTCCCTCCTTTTCTGTCTACTGGCATAACTTGTGAGTTTTAACAAGTGAAGTTTTTTTATTTGACAATCAGATTTAAATATTTTGAGTCAAGCAGTATTGTGCCAGAATATTTTTACTTTCAAAACAAGATACCTTTGAAAATTATCTTCAAATACAAACTATGTGAGAAATATTTTCTAGGAATTATGTGGAGAACATTTTTTTTAAAGTTTTTTGTCATTTAAAACTGCTGGTAGGTCTATTCCTAGATTAAGAAGATTTGTACTCTCTTCCAGTGTTCAAAAACTTAGTTGCATGATTATATATGTAGTAGATAAATCTTCCTGCTTAAAACAACTTTATTTCTCTCTGTATCTAAACTTAAGTGCTTAAGTGCTGGAAGCTTGCAGCCAGCTAATTCTATTCTCAGTCACATCATTTTGTTCTTGATTGTGGAATCATACAGTCACTATATTTTTTAAGGTTGGAAGAGTCTCCAAGATCATCAAGTCCACCCATCAACCCCATGCCACCATGCCCACTAAACGGTGTTTTCAGGTGCCATATCTACACATTTTTGGAACACCTCCAGGCACAGTGGCTCTACCCCCTCCCTGGGCAGCCTGTTCCAATCCCAGACCACTCTGTCAGTGAACGTATTTTTCCTGATGTCTGATCTAAACCTCTCCTGGTGCAACTTGAGGACATTTCCTCTTGTTCTACTGCTAGTGACCTGGGAGAAGAGACTGACTTTCACTTGTAAATAGTTTCCTTTCAGGTAGTTGTGAAGGATGGTAAGGTCTCACTTCAGCAACCTTTTCTCCAGACTTAACAGCCCCAGTTGCCTCAGCTGCTGCTCGTCAGACTTGTCCTCCAGGCTCTTCACCAGCGTAATTTCTTTCTTTAAACCTGCTCCAGTACCAAAATGTCCTTATATTGAGGTGCCAAAACCAGAACGCAGTACTGAAGATGAGGCCTCATGGGTGCTGAGTATAGGGCAGTGATACCTCTCTAGTCCTGCTGACCATGTTATATCTGATGCAGGCCAGGATGCTGTTGGCTTTCTTGACAACAAGGGCATGCTGCTGGCTCATGATCAGGTGGCTTTCAGTCAACACCTCCAGGTCCTGTTCCACTGAGCACTTCTCCAGCCACTCTTCCCCAAGCCTGTAGCACTGCAGGGGCTGTTGTGACCAACTCCTATTGCACAAGACTTTTCTGCCCTCTAGCTGATGGACACACTCACCGAGTTTGATGTCATCTGCAAACTTGCTGAGGGTGCACTCAGTACCCTCATTGATAAACAAGACTGGTCCCAACACCTGAGCCATGGGGAACGGCTTGGAACCAGCTGCCCACTCAATTACTCTCCATCCAGCACAGCTCTCTGGGTTTGGCCATGCAGTTATCTACCCATCAAATTGTCCAGCTGTGTAAGCCATCTCTTGGAGTCACAGGGTTTCAGTGCAAGGGAATCCAAGTTATTATTTAAAACCCTGTATTTGCAGATTGCATCTGGTATTTACAACAAAGGTCAGGCCGTCTGCTGCTTGCTAAAATTATCCAGTTCTGTGAAGGGAGAAGAACTATGCATTTTATCTATACAGATAAAATATCATTTATATGGCACTTACTTGTTTCTGGAAAAAAAAATCAAAGATATAAAAATGACTCAAATGTCAACTGATAAAATGTGACTAGAAATATTGCCAGAATTAAATATCATCAGAGATTTTTTCATTGGTAAAAATGCCTTTGTAGGAACAGAAACACGTGACTGTGTTAGCACAAACGTTTTATAATTTTGTGGTAAGTATGACGGTCTTATCTAAAGACATAATCCAGACAGCAGTTGTGGAAAGCAGAAGCAGAGGTAAGAATGAGTACTATTTATCAAAGGCTGTCATGGAAACTGTGCTACATTTCAGAATAAACTCATTAATAAAGGGAAATCCCATGCCTCTCTGAACACAAGATGTATGGAATGTTTTAGAAGGTTGAATTCTTAATTCTGAATTTTAAAAAATCTATATGTGACAGACATTGACATTTTGCTTGGCTTGGCTTTGCTTTTTTCCCAAACTATAATCAGTCTGCCTTGCTCTTTTCTTTTAGAAAGACCATGGGAAGTAAGGCAATTTTCTCAGCTGTTCCCCAGGCACCCACTGTCTGTTTTTCAAGTGTTCTGAGATGTAGGAGCTGAGAATTACTTCTGAAGTTTGTAGGGTTGAAGAAAGGTATGAGCACCCAAAGGGGTATTTGTTTCTTCCAGCACATTAGTCTTAAATACTGATATGCAAACTATGATTTACAAATTTCTATAGTCTAGTATTGATAAAGAGAGAAGATAGCTGTTGCTTATCAAATAACAATTTACATTTGCAGCTACAGGCATTGCTTAGTGTTTGTAAGACTGAAAGAAACCTTGTTTAAAAGAACAACTGGTAATTTATGAAATCATTAGTGTAAATAAAATATGGGTGTTTGGGAGAATAATCAAAACGCTCATCAACTTGCAAAATGAAGATATTTGACATAAATAATCTGTTTCACAGTTTCTTGGAAAAAGTCACCCACATAATGGTGCTTGATGTCAACTTATGGTCATCAAATTCTATTTATTAAGCAAGTTATCGGTGCCTGTTATGATACATGATGAGGTGAATAGCAAAATAAATAAAACAAAACCTTCAAATTAGGTAGTGCTTTCAGACTGACTTCAGGCTAGTGGTTTACAGGAGATCCCAGTATTTTTGCATAGAAAATATGACTTATTCTACTTGTATTAATTTAAAGGTATTCCTGTTTCACTGGGCTGAACTCAGATCAGCAGGGAGCCAGGGATACACAAACTTTGAAAAGAAGTTAAGAACTAAAGAAGCTGAATCAGCAGGTAAGAAAAATGAATTTCTTAATAGGAAGAACCTTCCTCTGTGTTTGCTATAAACCTATGAAGGCATGTTTCTAAACTGGAATTCTAGGAAGAGGAAAACAAGCTGTTTAAAAGAACAACCCCAAACCTCTTTCTCAGCAGCTAGCACTTTACTCTTATGGAGATGGGCAATGTTATAGACTTGATATCTCATGACAGATAAAATTTGGTGAGATGGCAATAACTTCTATTGGAAATGTCAGCTGGCTTAATGCAAGCCCAGAACTGTATACTGCTTAGTCTATTACAGACTGCTGCACACACTGCAAATCCTGTCTTCTTGCTCATGCTTTACTTACGCAGACCGTTTATTTGCGTAGGGATCATCTGAACCTACCTGTCTTCCCTCATAAGAATTTTAGTTGCAGACACTATTGAATACAGACTGTGTCCCGACTGCAGAACAGAGCAACAGATGGAGTTATTACTCCACTGAACAGAAAAGTGGTGTTTGGCCAGCTCAGAGGTGGGCTATTGCCTCACTTGTCAAAAAGCAACACTGAGGTATTTTTAAACTTGAGGGAAACACGTAGCTTCCTTTGCTGAGTTTTGTTAGGATCTCTGAATCGTTTCATAGAAACAATGGGGTGGAGACATTTGGACAGTCTATAGTTTTGCCTGTTGCTGCCCATTTAATGCAAATATTTTATCCTTTATCGTGAATCGGAGGGTTTGGTGGAGGGGTCTGGTGAGAAAGTGTTACGTCAGAAGCTGCCGGCTGCGGCGGTACCCCCAGCGAAGCACCGGAGCTAACCCCTCCGGCAGCATCGCCCACAGGCTCTGCCGTGCCGAGGGGGTCTTTTACTCAGTAAAGCTGCTGACTGCAGCGGTCAGTTCACCGCTGGGCTCCTCTCCGGGCACCCCACAACGTGTTGTGAAACGTCCCTCTCCCAGCTTTGCATGTTCCGACGTGACCTCGCTGCACAACGGCGATGGCCGGGCGCCGTGGTATCAGTGCACGGAATGTTCTGCGGGTGGGCTGGGCCGGAGTCGCGGCTCGCAGCCAGTCTATATAGCCGGAGTCTCCTGCGTAGGTGTAGTGGCATCTCCCCGCGCCTCCTCCTCTCCGCCCCTCCTCCTCTCCGCCCCCTCCGCAGCAACAGTCCTTACAGAAGGCGGGCTGAGAGAGAGGAGGGCTGGCTCTANGGACGGCGGCGCAGGCAGTACGCAAGAAGATGTCTCAGGGTGCGCGAGTGATCCATACTGGTGTGAGCAGCGCGGGTCCTGCGGCCCCATCCGCCGCCGCCTCTTCGGCGGGCTCGGAAGCGGAGCTCGTGGACGGCGCCTACTTCCGCTCCTGCACTGGCTTGCTGAAGGTGGCCCAGATGGTAAGGGGCGAGAGGGGTGGCCGGTTGGACCCGTGGACCATGGCGGGTCTGGAGGGTGTGCAGGGGAGGCAACTCATCGTTGCAATTTCACTCCTCAGCTCTCTCAGCGGGAAGGAGTTGCGGTTCCTCAGGGGGACTGAGCGTTCCCGCCTGCCCGGCGCTGCCTTCTCGTGGTAGCTGCTGCATGGTGCTCGTCTGATAACCGAAACCGGTGGTGTGCTAAGCAGAAATCACTTCTGCTGTCGCTGACAGTGACGGTACTGTCATGTAGAGGCGCAACCTCCCCCAGTGGAGCAGCTAGTTCTAGAGTGCGGGGAAGACCTCGGGAGGAAGCAGAGCCAGGCGCCAGCACCTACAGCGGGTACCACGGCTGAGACTGCCAATCTAGGTAGCTTTTTTGCATAGAAGTGATCAAACAAAGGTTACCGAATACATTTTCTGAAACAAATAAGGAAAAAAAGTAAAAGGAAATGAACCCTGGAAACTTACCAGTTCACCTGAGACTTGTTTAGTTTGTTTGAAAGAGGAGAATGAAGCACTCACTGGCTGTGTTTATCTGGCACATTTGTTTTACAGGAAAATTTGCAAATGCTATTTAAAACCCCCAATCAGGTGTACACGGCGTCTGTGGGTAGTAAGAGGCAGTAAAAAGTGTGGATTCCAACTTCTCTGTGGCCTCCCTTTAAGACATGCCTGTACAGTGTATTCCTTCTCTTCAATTTTTGGAGACAGTGTTCCCTCCTGCCACAGAGAAACAGAAAACAGGTGATTGGTTCTTTTTAAGTGCGGCCTCTGTCTGCTCAGAGCCTGTCAATGATAAAGAGCATCTTCCCAACCGTCCTTCACTGGGTTCCCAGATTGTAGGTACTACAATGAACTGATTCATCGCATAGTCAGACAGTAAAGCTGTGGCCATACTTCAGGTCAGTATACCTGACCATGAGTCTCTGTTAGGTATCTGCTCTGCATTTCTGGGGTAATGGAGTACTGTTGCCCCAAGGCAGTCAATGTTTGCTTACTATGAGTAGTGCTTCCTTCTCTGTTCCTCAGGAGTCCTTGTGAGGTAGTCATTTGGTACCATGGCTGAGTTTTCTTCCTTCCACTGAACGTGTGCTTGTGGTGAGACATAAAGTATAGAGCAGCCAGAAGCTGCTGATTCCTGTACACGGGGAACAAACTATAAAATTGCTGTGATTCTATTTACCTACCCATGAGCTTCCTCATGGCCAAAACAACTCCCTGCACTGCAGTGCTGGTAATTTGATTAATGTAATGGCGAGTACAGAGTTATCTGACTGGTCAAAGCTAGGTGACTGCAGCTTTCAAAGCTAAAGCAAATTTGGCTGCAGTTCTTGCAACAATAGCAGCACCTGCAATGCTTGTGGTTTTCTTTCCTACTGACAGCTTCCTTTGAGGAAAATATAAATGAATTATGATGAAATTTAGAAGCTCCTTCAAGGGAGGTAATTTTCTTAGAATGTTTTTGCTTAGAATGTTTTTTGCTAGTTTGTTTGCTTATTTTAAAAACACCATGTCTAAATTCAAGAAACAAAATGTTGTTACTGAGATAGCTAGCAGGTGTTTCAGAACTACAGAACGACTTGGCATACTTTCCTGCAAGTCTGTAATCATGTTCTGAGAAGGCCACTTCAAAAGTGCTCTAGCCCGTTTGGGAAAAACACAGTCCCCAGTTTCTGCTTGTCACCTGCCTGCTAATTTTTGTAGATTGCTTGCGTGAAGCTTCCTAGCAGACACAGGACTGTCCCAACATGTTTGAGAGGTCTGACAGTCTCCAGGTGGTCACTGAAAGCTCTCAGCTGTGACAGTGTCACGGGAATCTCATCTATTCTCATTTCCCCTGCTCATGCATAACTCTTCACTTCTCTGGGACCTTGCCAGGCATCAAGCGTTTACACTTGGAAGAGGTGGTTCTTTTCTGTGCTAAGACCTGGCCTGATCCAGCAGCCAGGTTGTGATGATGCCAGTTGATCTGGAAATTGTAGTGATATTACCATTTTTCAGAGCTGTCACCTGTTTTGTACTGCTAAAAATTATTATGTGCTATCTAGCAACTGTGGATCTTGGTGGTGTAAACAAGCCCAGCTCTTATTTGAGGAGACATTGTTCAGGGCTGTTACCATGGCTAACAAAGCCTTTGCTGAAGGTGACGGAGATGAACTTTTAAGCTGCTGTGTATGATTGCCAGATGTCAGTCTTGTATCCTCTTGTGCAGGAGGATGTACAACAGGTGTTAACTGAGTATTTCAGTCAGTCAAGTGGTAAATGCCTGAGACAGTGAGAAAGGGTTGTATTGTGAACACCATCTGTAAGGGTGAGTCACAGATTGCTTGCTGAGTGTTAGCTGACGTAGGCACTGACTCTTCACTGAGTGGTTTGCAGGGGATTCCTTGTCTCACCAACAATTTTATGGAAGATGAGATCACATTTGCTCTTTACTAGTATGTTCCATTTCAAGGGCTACTAGAATGAGACTACCATGAGGTACCTGGTTTTGTGTTATGTGTTCCTACTTGATTTTTAAGTAGCTGCATGCTGTTAGGTATGTATTAGATAACCAGGTCAAGGGGAAAACCAATATCCACTGAATGAACTTCGATATTGTCACTTTTAACGGACAAATAATACTATGTGGCTCTAATTCCTAAGCATTCCTTTTCAACGAATGACTGTAAACTCTGACTGTACCTGTAGCCATGTGGGCAATACAGCATAGCAAACAAGGTACAACTATATGTAAAGTTGCTGATACGGTTCTCCTCATACCTGTCCTGTGAAATGGCATCATCTGCCTCCAATCGGAGAACCCTCTTTAGAAATTACATGTAAATCTGATGTTACGAAATTTATGCTGAGAAATGTAATCTGAAAGAACTACCTCTTGCCACATTGATTTCTTCCTACCAGTGTGATGAGACATATTTAAAATCAAAGGAGGGAGAATCTTTACTGATTGTTTTTGGAATTGTTTTAATTGTGAGGTACACTTGAAATGGAATGCATGTCTGTTCAAAACCATGTTTCTATTCTGTTCTTAGGAGCTGAGCAGATTCTTCACTAACTGGTTGGTAACTTGTACCCTCTTACTTCTGAGGAATGTAACACCTCATATGAATTTTCTGACCTTTCCTTGGAGGGCTCACATTCTTCTTCATGCTTCTCAAGTAATTTTATGCTTCCATGAATTTGGAAGAACTGAGTTGTTTTTATCACTGGTTATTATTTGGATGGTGGTTGTACTTCAAGGATCCAATGCTTATTGTTTGTAGACAGTAAGAAAGTTGCTAAAGTTAATGGTTCAAGCATTAGGTGTCAGGTTTAGTATTTCTGTGAATTAGTGCCTCCTTCTTCGTGTGTACGTTGCAATTAAAACTGAGAACTGATTGTCAGGAGGCAACTGAATAAGATAGACCTCTTTTTAGCCTTTAGTGATAAAAAAATGTCATCATCCATCGTTGACCAAAAAGCAAGATTCAGTGCTTGCTGTGGTTTCTTGTTGAGTCTCCCTATAGAATAGAATGTCAATAAATTTATTTTTTTTCTTACGAAAATAATAGCGGTGTGCCTTGCAAGACTTCAAGTGTTCCCCTAGATAACAGGGAAAATAACCTGCTGATCTCCTTTTGATAATTCTAATTATCCAACAGCTAAAAGACAGGTGACTGCTTAACTGACATTAACATTCAAGGAACTGAGATGGGCAATGTGCAGTAGCCTGAGCCATCGTGGTTTACTGCCTGCTGACTCTCTCGTGTCCTTTCCATTGGAGTCCTAGCTTCTCCCTCACTCTGCATTGCTTACCTGACCTTGCCTTCTATGATGGCAGAGGTAGAGTAAAAGCAATTTCCTTTGTTTAGAAGTTTACTTTTCTGCTGGCTTAGTACACTAAGATGGCTCAGCACAGATGACTGGAGAAGTCAGAACATGACAGGGAGTGAAATCAGGATGGGAAGAAGATGTCAAAAGCCATAGTGCTTAATGAAACCACAGCTTACTGTAAACTTTGTACATAGGCATAGATTGGGCAAAAAGTCACTACAGAATCACAGAATTAAAGAACTGGGATAAAAGTCTTTAAATGCTGAATTGCAGAGACTATTGCTTTGTTGTCTCCTAAGGTGTAGTATCTCAGAAAGCTAAAGCTCTGCCACGCAGAAGGTGTAATACTCTTCATTTAGGATTCCTCACTGGCTAGGCTGAGACATTCAGAGAAGCATGGTACAGACAGAAGCACTAAGCCTGAAGGATGCAGCTGTGATGTTACGCACCCAAACCACGGGGCAGGAATGTATTTGAGGACACGGACCTGTAGAATGACTTAGGTTGGAAGGGACCATCTAGTTTCAACACCCCTGCCCTATGCAGGGACACCTCTGGAGCCCCATCCAGCATGTCCTTGAACACTTCCAGGGAGAGCGTATCCGCTGAGTAAAACTGCATTTTCAAAGGCACATGTAACCTCCATCATTACAAAGCATTGTGCACGATCTAACCTGGTACCTCAGAGTTCTGTCTTTTGTACCCTTTATCTATTTCAAAGGTGAGAGGAGGTGTAGGCTTACTGTAGTTCAGAGGCATGCTTCTGGCTTGTACCGAGCACCACTTACAGCACTAATAGCAACTACTTGGACTACCACAGTGAAAAAATGGAACTGGACCAGATATAACAGCTTAGCCACTTGTGTAGGAAAGGGTCCCTGAGCACTGACTTTACACAACACTTTTTTGAGGTGGTTCATGGCTTTTAGATGGCCTTTGATTAATGTGACGAGTTGTCCTGAAGTTTTTGTGTGTGTGTGTAGAACTTTGGTTTGCCCTTGAGAATGCATATGCTTAGCCTGTCCACTGAAAACAAAGCAGGTGAAAATTACAGTGGGAAGAATCTAAGCTATGTTGTTTGGGTGTCGAGTTGTTTGGATTTTTTTCGTCTTTTAATCTTAGAGAAATTATTCTGATAATGGATGTGTTTGGTTGGGAGTTCAGAGGGTGAGTGTACATGAAGGGATGGTGCAGTTTTGAAGTGCTGGCTTCCTCAGATTGTTTCTTAATGTCTTGGAGAAACACTTAAAATGTGAATCATTACTGCTCCTGGCTGATTTGGATGAACTAAAACTTACATTGCCTGAAAGCATTAATTGAAGAAGTCTGTAATAAGAAAATATTTGGATATATCCTCATAATATTGATTGTTTTTATAATCCAGGCTAGCTGTGCTGGTAGAAGCAGTAAGACTGGTAAAACAAACAAGTAGGTTTAGATGAAAAATTTGTAAAAATAACTTCTGTCCTTTGCAAGCCTACAGCTGAAGGAATTTGTACAATTTTACTTTGGAGTTATACGTGACAATACTAACATATTAAAGCTTTATAACTATGGCACTGGGGGTGTCATGAATTAATAAATGCCTCCAAATGTTTATATTATTGGCGATGGTGCTACCTTGTAGTCTGCTAATACTCCTGCTTTGTAGGTGGTAGATTACTGAAAGATGAAGCTGTTAGCATTAGCTTGTGGAACAGCAAATTTAAAAGCATTATTACCATTCTCATTACTTTGCAATTTCATTGAGACCATCCAGTTTATATTAGTTACTTGTCTTCTAAGTGGCATCTTGTCTTGTTTAAAATCATCTCCAGAGCCTTTGAGCACCACTTTAAAACTGCAATTTTACTGCATCTTTTGTCTTTCAGATCTCACTGCTGATTGGATTCATCAGTGTAAATGTTTCTCCATGGACAGATACCAGTGCATACAGCTACTTTCAGATTGTAACCATGTGCGACTTGGTCATGATTTTGTTCTTCTACATGATCCATGTTTTCAGAATCTACAGGAAGCTCACTTGCGTTAGCTGGCCTCTTGCGGTAAGTCTGTTGGGTGGACAGGATTCCTCGCCTCTCCCATGGGTTAAGATCTCAGTTACTTAGTCCCTTTTCTTGTGCTATCACAGAATCGTAGAGTAATCATGGTTGGAAAGGACCTCCTATATCCCCAAGTCTAACCATACCCACACCCACAAAAAAACCTAAATACACAAGAGATTGAAAACCACAAAATAAGCACCCTGCATGCTGCCACTATTGCAGGTTGTGGAGTACTGTGTCTACACGTTTCTTAAATATCTCTAGGGATGGTGACCCAGCCACCTCCTTGTGAATGCTGTTCCAGTGCCTCCACACTCTTTCCATAAAGAATGTCTTTCTGAGATCCAATCTAAACCTCCTCTGCCTCAACTTCAGACCACTGCCTCTGGTTCTGTCAGCAGTCACCAAGGAGAAGAGGCCAACACCCACCTCTCTACAACCTCCCTTCATGGAGTTGTAGAAGGCAGTGAGGTCCTCCCTAAGCCTTCTCTTCTCCAAACTAAACCTGCTGAGCTCCCTCAGTGTCTCATCATGCGACTGGTTCTCTAAACCCCTCAAGAGCTTGGTAGCTCAGCTCTGAGTTTTTTAGCAGATTTGGACCTGACTGTGCTCTCCTTTACACAGATATAAATCCAGATTTGCTCCAGGAAAGACAATAGTATTATTTTGAGAGAACTGAGAAGAAGCTACTGATTATCAACCTTTTGGCTGATGGGTCCTAGTTCAGGCCCTAAGGGACTGCCAGAATACCAAATTACAGCATTCACGTGCTGTATCCTGTCCCCAGAAAAAGTCCACAAGTACTATTTAAGGCAAATGTGTCTCTTTTTGGTGTGGTTTGAGGTAACTTAAACAATAGCAAGAAAAAGGAGCTCCAGCCTGATTGTCACAGCCTTTCCATTTCTGGGATATCCTGCAGGATGTTCCTGCCTCATTATTGCATTTCCCCTGCACATCCATCTCTCATTTCCTAGCAGGGAACTAACAGGTAGTACAGAAAGTGCAAACTTTCCTAGTAGCTTTGGGCCA
This sequence comes from Upupa epops, assembly GCA_013397515.1. Lineage (NCBI taxonomy): Eukaryota > Metazoa > Chordata > Aves > Bucerotiformes > Upupidae > Upupa > Upupa epops. The sequence goes on along the minus strand of VZRI01001596.1, from coordinate 579,072 downwards.
GGTCAGCTAGCAGCCCTGCGTCCAAGTGGGATGAGAGACTTTAATAACCTCGAGAACATGTCTCCCTTACACATAGTAATGTGTTTCCATAGAAGAAGAACCAGAGAGATGGGGAAAGCTGACAGGAGATCTATACAAGTATTCTGAGATCCAAGAATTGATTGGATAGTGTTTGGTGGAAGCTATGTAGGCAGATCCAAGACAATGATGTGTTCATCCGTGCAGGTCTAACCAGACAGAAAAATGTAATGTTTTTTTTTTAGCTGAAGATAATGGTTAGATTTGTGCCCTATTCTACTTTATCACAAGTGGACCACCATTACTTCTTTATTTTGATGTAATACAGGTGCAGAGATTGAAATAAGCTATTAAATGAGTTTTGTGAAGCAGCATTTAATGTATGCCACTGTAATAAAACACTGTCACTTTGATTTCTGCACAAGCTGCTTTTGATTTTTGTGTGTTTAATCATTGCTAAGAGTCACCGGTGAATGTAAGGTGCTGCAGCTTGTGGCTGCTCAGATTGAATATTGCTGCTGTTTCACAACCAACTTCCTTTTCAGCTATATATTTAAAGGTTTGTAGAACAGAATAGGCAGACCTATAAGAGCCTCTGGGAAACCAGGCCTAATGTTTGGCAGAGTTTCCTGGCAGGATCACTACAATGCAGTCAGGGGTGCGATTTGCAGCCAGTACAGTTGTAGTAGTTCAAGAGGTTGTTCAGCACTGACACCTTTTAAGGCTGGAAAGTATTTTGCCAGAGGGACACACTCCTGGCCCTGCCCAGGGGTTGAGTCTCTGCCTAATTTATTCTTTGAAGAGTCTTTTGCACTTTTGCCCATCCCTTGGTTTTGTCTAAACTAGTGTCCTAGTATATGCTGCTATATTTGATGTCTCTAAGAGGTAAAGAGATGCATACTTTGCAGTCTTCGTCGTGGACTAGCCAGAGAAGCTTCCTCAGGAAAGCAATTTATTCTCGCAAAAGCCAAGGTTGATTTAGATCTTCATTACCTGAAACAAGATTACAAATGAGGAAAGCAGTCTTGCTACTTTATGGCAAAGGTCCTCCTTAGCTGTTTATAAATATCTGAGCTGTGGGAAACTGTAGTATGGTGTGATAGACTATTTATATTCTGGGATTTCCTGGAATAATTTCTTTTCAAGATGATATTCTCTCTCCTTTGGTTTGAGATGGAATCTTTCTTCTCCCTTATATACACCATTTGCTTCTCTCTGTTGCTCATACTTGAGTGCAGTACAGGTTAAGTAAGCAGATAGGCTTATGCGCACACATCACGCAAAATAAACAACCCACTTTCAGTTTGAAAATGTCCATATTATTTGCCAAAGGATTTGTGAGGATTCAAAATCTAAATCCATAGATAACCCCTGCTCGTAACAAGGTAAAATTAGCACTTGGACTGATACTTGTCACATTAGAGAAGTGCTTCAATATGGAGCCTGAGTGCTTTCTCAGAAACACCCATCATGCCTACAGCAGGATAGCTGCAGCCACCCTTACAGACTTGGGGCCTGGGTGTTGTAATGAGTGTCTGTAGTTGTGCTGGTTTTCTAAGATCATCAGAAGTAGGAACATTTGTTTTTCTCACTATACCGTTTGCTGTCATTTATTGTCATTTCATATAGGCTGGAGAAATATGCCCTTAAAGGCTTCTTCCTTCCTCCAGAATGCTCTCTAAATAAGGTGCATACCTGATACAATAAATAGCTGATACAAAAATTCACAGTCAGTAATGTACCGTGTTGAACTGAAAGGACCACATCCTTAACCAGTAAGTCTTATTCCAGTGACAGTAGTAGACCTGATGATTTGCACAATTTCTGTTTTGGACAGAAAGCTCGGTAGGGTACAAAATCTACTTGTGAGGAAGTCTCCCTTCTGATGCAGGCTCTGCTTGTCTTTACAGGAGTTTCTTCATTATTTAGTTGGTACGATTCTGCTTCTCATTGCATCCATTGTAGCAGCATCCAAGAGTTACAATTTGTCTGGACTTATGGCTGGAGCGGTGAGTACTGATTATTAGTACTGATACTTCTTTAATTGAAACATATATTAAGTAGGACATTGCAAATCTATTACTTGTCTTACAGAGTTGCCTTGGTTGGGTGAACTACCTTCTAGCTAGAATGTTATGTAACACAGTGCCAACAAAACTACTTTGTAGTGACTCTGAACTCACTACTCATATGGGTATTTGTCCTGTCAGACAGCTGAAACCAAATGCCTCTGCTTTAACCCATTGGAATTAAAGTGTTTAGAGGAAGAATGAAGACAATTTGGGTTTGACAGATGGTTGATGCAGCAGTTAGAAGTTACCTGAAGTATTTCGTCCTAGTATTTGCCATGTGATGCCACCTATTCCTGAACAGAGCTCTCGAGCTCAAACCCACTTGGGTCTTAGGCTTGCTTACTGGAAGTTACTTTCTGCTTCTCTTGGCTGGAAGGCTTTATAGAGAGAGGCATGACTTACGAATGCGGGCAACAGTATTTTCACAGCAGCAGAACCTGAAATACCTACAGCTCCTCTATAATAATTAATTACTTTCAAGAAACTTAGTCCTGATGATGCAAATGGACTAGAATACTTGCCTGACTTCTTTATTTTGGCAAGGAATACATGTTTGAATGGGGCAGTAAAAGAGCAGTAATCAGAGGTTTTATAAAAAGCCACTGTTGCAGAATCCTAGTAAGAGTCTAGAAGGTGAAACTGTGCTGCTGTCCAGCTTTTTCTCCCTCCTCATGTAGAACTTGGTCTATCTTTTAGTCATTGTTCTGATAAGACATAAGCTGCTATTTGTAATATGTAGCTGGATGTTCAAGACTGTCCATACATTCATGACATATGTGTCATCTAGTGTTCTGGAACTACTTGTGGTTTGTTTTCTCATCCAGATTTTCGGGTTCCTAGCTACAATCCTTTGTGTTTTAAGTATGTGGTCATCCTATAAGGTTTCGTGCGTCACACAGTCAAGAAGTAAGTATCGTGCTTCTCCAAATGAATATTCATATTTTCTGCCACAGGGCTTGTGTCTATCTGGAAAGATTTATTACTGTGCTGTTCCACGTTACTAAAAACTACTCACAAGGCAGTAATTCCATATTTTCTGTCAACACAGGAATGTCACAGCTAATGATGGCTGTTAACAACTACAAGAGAAGTTAACTTTCTTCTAGCCAAGCAGTGAACTTATCAGTGCTTTCTCTTCTTCCTCCCCCACCCCCTACCAAAAGGTTTCCTGTATATTCCTTAGTAAGTAGATGTATTTGTTTGTGCCAATGCGTGTGACACTGCCTTCCTTTTCAAAGGTGCATCTGTATGACTCCTTCATCTCTGCAGACATCAGGCTTACAAGATAGGATACCAAAGAGGACCATCCACTACTGAGGAGAGAGCATAGGCATTTTGTTACTAGCCTGGACAGCCAGTAGCAGTTGAAGATCTAATTGAATGCCTGTGTAAAGCAACGTTGTGAACCAAAAGTGATATTTTGCCCCACCCACATTTCCCCCCACACCCCCCCCCAAAGAAGTAATGGAGAGTAAGAGTAATGGAGAACCTGCTCTTACAAGCTGGGATACGGTCAATTTCCAGTTATCTGCAGTAAGTGGATTTAAAACTCATTTGGAGAATCATTTGGTTCATTTCCCTCCATCTCTTTACAGAAGGAAAACCCTGCAAATTTCTATCTGGTTTTTAAGGTATGGTTTGTTTAACTAAGGAACAGTTAAAAACTAATTTGTACCTGGATAAGCTGACCCAGGTCTTTACCTGTTCCTGTCAAAACTGTGGACTAACATCAGCTCAGCCAGTATACAAAATAATGAACTGCAATGTGGATGCGTCACTACAAACACTTCCTCCTGGCCCCAGCAGCACACGATGAAATTGGTTTTTTCTCCATGAGTTTTTACAGGTTATTAACAATAGACTATTCTTTAAATCTTACCCCTGCCAAATACAGGAAAATACATACCTTGCGTTTCATGTTTTTGTGGTAACTTTTTTTTTCCTTTTCATAAATACTTGTTTGTAAGATGGTACTGGGGAGACCTACCCCATAGAATATTTCTGTGCATTTCCTATAAATTATTATCTTTGAAGTCTAACAGTTCTTATAGGAAGTCCATTGTGAATGGAGAAATGTGCTACTTTCTCATTCTTACATGTGGCTTGTTTCCTCTTGTGCCTCTGCTGGGATCCATGCCTTTGGATTTTGGAGGCTGCCCAAAGCTTGGGACAGGCAGAACAGTTCAGTTTTGTCCACCCTGACACTGTCAGGAAGTTCTATGGAGGCTGAGGCAATGCCTTCTTGGCAGCTTTCTCATCTTAGCAGTCCATCTCTGGTGAGCTAGAGCTAGGAACTCTGCAGGGAACACAGAAGTGGGACCCTCTTTCTTGGTGTTGTCCTTTTACTGCCTAGCTGTGAAGTAGAACTCATAAGTTGGTCACTTCTGTCAGGACAATTGCATGAGGGTGCAGCAAGTTTCTGCAGAAAGCAGGATCTATACAGCCTGCTTGTCCAGTCGGGAGAGGCAAAGCATTTGTTGGCCTACTATGCATTTTTCTGTTTGTCTGAAATTCTGCATCAATACTGCAAAGTATTTCTGCCACTTTATTTTTTCCCCTCATCCTAATGCGAGTATTTTTTACTTTGATCTTTTTTTCTCTTTGTCAAGGGAAATTGTCCAACTCCTGAAGTGTCAGGTTTTGCTAATGTAAAAAATGAAAAAGAGCAGATAAGGTAGAAATCCCCCTCCTCACAGTGTGCAGTTTATGTGATTCTTCTTGCTGTTCCTTTTCCTAAGTGCCCTGTTAATAGAAACATTGAGCAGACCTGTTGTTTCTGGAGGAAGATACGTGTTTTCACTCCAAGATAAACTGCTTTGACATTAATACAGAGAATTATTTAAAAGCCCCTATATAACAGGGAGTTATAATGTTGTTAAGTTCATACTGACCATTTTGTATTTCTTTACAATGTCCAACTTTGTGCTGTCATCTTCAGATGACGTAGTTTGTGTCTGCTCAGAAATGGGTCATTTTTTTCATGGCTGCATTGATCAACCCTCTCTTGCTTCAGAGAACAGACCTCCTTCTCAGCTGGAAAACCACTGTCAGAAGAATCAGTGACAGTTCAGGCTTCTTTGCCCTGCAATCACAGAGCTGGTCCAAAGAACATAACCTGACAAAGGCTTCACTGTGCACTGTGAGTGGAAAATACCCCCAGAAGGCAGCACACACATGTACACGTATTTTTTGTTTGAACACAAGCTCTCCTGCAAAGACTGACTTAAGTGTAGTTTTTGGAAACCATAAATTTGGACTGATGTGTTAGATACTCATTGATACAACTGCTTCTGTTCCCTCAGGGGAAAGAGAAGTGCTTACCTCCTGAAATACTACCTCACGTAGAGACAAGGTACCTTCCTACAAGCTTTAACCCCTTTTGGCAATGCTGTGGGGAACTAGTGTGAATGCATCTAAGTCCTGCCCTCCTCATGGTGGCAGGAAATTCCAAGTGTGAAGTTGTGGCACTCAGTGCCCTGGTCTAGCTGATACGGTGCTGTCAGGTCATAGGCTGGACTTGATGATCTCAAAGGTCTTTTTCAGCCTCAATAATTCTGTGATTGATTCTCTGAAGTAATACAAGAAGGCCCAGGTGCCAGCACATGGTTTTGCAGAGCACCCAAGTTATTCTGACTGGTCCTAAAATGAGTTCAGCACTGCCTGATTGCACAAAAGCACACCACCTTCAGAGCCGCTCTCCCCACGCCCACAGTCTGGGACCACGGCAGATAGGCAGCTGCATGCCAAACCAAGAACG
>VZRI01001596.1:471111-573187 GCA_013397515.1 Upupa epops | reverse complement strand
ACCCAGCAAAGCTGGGGGGGGGGGTGTGTGAAATGTGTGTGAATATTCCTAAACCTCTAAAAACCTCTAACGTAGGGTCACTGGTACATTATGTCTGAGCCACTTGTTTGCTTCTTACATGTTTGCATTTGTGCAGGAAGATAATCGCAGACAAGCAGCCCTCTAGGTGTAGGAGGAACTATAGCAAGACTACAGAAAATTTGTGGAAGAACCCTCACAAACCTCCACAGGTGCACTGTTTTTACTACCTGGAGAGAGTAAACACCATTCCTGTAGGGAAAAGCAGTCTATCTTAGAGGCTGTTTGTTTGCATGTGAGTAGCCTTAATATCCAACCATTCTCTCTTCCATAGCCAATGAAGAAAGAGCAGGACAAGACTGAATGACTCTTCCCCTGTCATTTGCCCTTTAGCTGTGTCTCTTCTTCCATGGGTTACTGGGAAGGCGGGCCCTCTCAGCTGGAATGTCTCAGAAGAGGGCTGATGATACCCCTTCTACTTTCCCATGTGGAGCTGAGACAACACCCACCAGCACTTCACAGAGCTAATGCCACAGTTAGGTAAATGGAAAGTGACCAGGCTAGGTCAATCCATTTGCAGCTTCTTTGTCTTACGTCTGCTGGCTGGCTCTAATCGTAGTGTATGATTGCCCTCCTCCACCAGTAGAGCCCTGCCAGCACACACAATTACACTAACACGACTTCTTTTTATTGAAACTATTGAGGGTTGTATGAGGTGGATCAGTGCTGGTGGCTTTGTACCACCACAGGTACAAATCACAGCTCTGCTGGCACAACAGCTCATTTTAAATTGGTTGTGCACTGTCCAGCTAGCACAGTCTTAACGTTATTTCTACATCTGTAAATCACACAACATAAAACTAATGATCTGCCTCTCTATTTTTCATTAATTCCAGCCAAACGAGAGCACAATGCTGCAGCTGTAGCTACTTAGCTACAGTGGCAGCAAAACATTAATACCTCATGCTCAGGAGTTTGTGATGCATGAGTGCTGAATAATTATGACCTTGTTAGCCCTAAATGAGAGGTACATTTGCTAGAATCAAGAATTTACACCCCCACCCCTCCCCGTATCAAGTGAAGGACATATGTTGATTCATAAAGCAAGTATTTCTGAGTGGAAGGACTACGAGGCAAACACCAGCCAGGCTTACATTAATAAAAAGTCATGTATAGAGTTGTACTGTACCTCCTCAGATAGACCTCACAGCCATATCCAAGCTGTTTTGAGAAACTTGCAGGCAGAGCTGTAGCCCAAGTTCCTGTTGCTGTGAATTGCACTGACAGGGAGATCTTAGGGTCAGGAACTGAAAACAGGTTTAGCAACGTGAATGGCAATAGCTAGTAATCTGCAGCCTTTGAAACAGCAAACAGGTATAGCAGAAAGAAAATGGATGCTAACAGTAAAAACAGAGGCTGTGATAGTGTGTCCTCCTTTCTGAGGAAGCCTTGTTGCTCATGCCAGGCTCCACATCTTTGGCTGCTGATGTGCAGAGACCACACAAGTATGCCTTGCTTATCTACAGGTCAACATGAACAGGGCTTTCAGAATCATGCCTGCAAAGGAAGTTGAAAAAAGCTGTAGGGGAGACAGACTTGAATTACTTCGAGCAACATTCTGCCATTCCCTAAGAAAAGGTAGATGATATGGTAATAAACTTGCTATGCTTTTGACTTAACAGTGCAATGCTTTCGTGAGTGAGTTTAAGCAAAGACTGGCAAGACAGCTCTCCTTTCATGCGTCTAGTACCAGGTACCTTGCACAGAGTTTGCTGGCCTCATCTGGCACAAGCTGTGCAACTGAAGAATGTGCTTATATCTTACATGCTTATGCTGTCACAGCCTTTTGAGTCTAACCTCAGGACTTGCCAATTTCAAAACAGCCAAGGCTAGAACAAGTCCTAGAACAGGATTGGGAAGAATAAGCAAAGTGAATGAGTGCTCAGTGGCACAGAGACTGGTCAAAGCAAGTTTTGCTAGAGTGCTTGTAGAGGACTGGAACTGCAAGAAGCCCTGTCTGGCACACTTCACCATTATGTACTAACACTTTTGTTTGTGGACGCTGGCTTTTCCCAGCATGCATAATTTGCATTTTCAGATAATAACCTTCTCTTATTTAACTTCCCAAGAGTCCGACAAACGCTCAGGTACTCGCCCTTCCTTTGTTTTTCCACCGATGATCACAAACCTTTAATTGAAAACTACTGCAGTATAAAAACCACAAAAATCTCAAAGCTGCAGTGCAGTGCTGTAGGTGCAGATGTGGTCATGCAGCTGAAATCTGACTAAGAGGAAAAAGGAACTTTTAAATGCATCTCTTGACAGGTTACAAAACACAGGAGAGAAAAAGTGAAACCCTTTCAAACTGCTTAGGTAAAGGATATCCTCAAGACTGATATTAATTTGATTATATTACTAAAAAAAAGGTCAGAAGATGCAGCAGTGGCACAAAGTTGATCTGTAAAGTCAATATTAGTGGTTGACATGAGCTTACATTTGATTGTGAAAGAACTTGTATGTAAATGGTTGTGGAGCCTCCATTTCTAGAGACATTAAAAAGTCATCTAGATGTGTTACCTATGTGATCTAATCCAGGAGATCCTGCTCTAGCAGGGAGATTTGGCTACATGATCATCAAAGGTCCATTCCTACCCCTACTGTTCTGTGATGCTTCGATCATGCTAGCAGTAAACTGTCCTGTATGTGTTGATACATGCAATGACTATAGAGTAGCATCAGTCTGCGCAGAAGACTTTCACAGAAGTCATGCAATCCTGCAGGTAACCAACATGAAATTTAGGAAAATTTTTCAGTAGAAAAGAACTCTCAAGTGTGACTCGATTTTTTTAACTATAAGCTACTTTAATGCATTTTTGGTTTTTTTTGAGAAGAAAAGGAAATTCATCCAGCACAGCCTTCTAACTCCACAGGAGTCTTTAATCCCTTACAAGAAGTGGCATGTTTAAACTAAAAATGTCCTTGTGGCTCTTTGCACTTCATCTTCCCCAAATGTTTCATACGCATCAGTGCAGTACACAAACAGCACCAAAAGACTCACAAGAAAGGCTCTGCAGGCTTGTGAATTCAAACAAAGTCCACCACACTTCATACAACCCTCCACAACTTCTTCACACTGGAACAGATGAGAGGAGGAGCCGGGGGGCTATGGGCACTGCCTCCGGCGGATTAGGGGGCCGGTGGTCGTCAGAACCCCCTTGACCGGCCGTCCCGGCCCCTCGGGCGCGCCGCCCGCCCTTCGTGGCCGGGCTGAGGAGAAGCAAGAAAGGGCGGGAATCACCGCCTGGAGCGCCTCGGGCGGCAGTCGCCGCCCGCGGAGGCGCCGCAGCTGAAGGGACGGCTGGGTGCTTTGCCCTGTGGCTCGGTGGTCTCGTTGTAGACGGCGCCGTTCTCCGTGGCCGCACCGCAACAGCTGCCAGCCGGACGAAAGCGAAAACAAAAGGGCGGCGGCTGTCGGAGGGGCGGAGAAGGGGAAGGAAGAGGAAGGCGGCAGCGTCACGACAGGGCCAGACGCTGGAAGCAGTGGGTGCCATCGGTCACAGGGATGGGCAGTGGGACAGTAACATCTCCACTCAGCCAGGCAGAGTAGGAGAACCCTGGAAGCATGTTAGTCATGAATGACCTGGTTTTCTCCCTCATTACTTTTTCTATGAAGGCACCCACCATAGTGATGGCGACCAAGAAGCAATACCAACCCGAGCAGCCTGTTTCAATGCCTTATGCTTAATCTTCAAATGAAGTTTTTCCTCATGTCGAACCTAAACTTTCCCTGGCACAACCTGATACCATTTCGTCTTGCACTGTCACTTGTGAGAAGAGACCAAACAAAGAACTGTTACCAAAAATGGGTCCCTGCATTCTCTTATCACCTGTTTGCTTTCTACAGCTTAGGTGCTAGACTGAAACTCTGTACCAAATGACACACTGCAGTGTTAAGGTGCTGAAGTGTAATGAGAAGCAAAATTGCTTGCTGGATTTTTTTATAAAATTGGACTAATCACAAAGCCACCTATACTGTAGGGCCTGAAAGCTCAATAAAGGATCCTGCACAAGTATCATTGCCAAATTAGCTTGTTTCATTCAATTTCTTTCTTAGTTTTGGTGTCTGACTTGACACTGAAGAAAGGAAAATGGGGAGGAGGATTCACTGGCACTATATTCTGTGAAAAGGGCCTTCAATTAGACTGATTTTGTGATAGTTCTGGTAAATCCCACCTTAGTGCTTTGGTGAGAGTAGACAATTAGTCAGGGGAACTGCAACTGAAGAAGAAACAAGAAGCCAGGCTATACATTGTCAAATGTTTTCCTTTTCTGATTGTACACTACCGTCTTCCCCCCCACCCCCCTCCCCGCCCCAACAGCATCATCAGGCTATAGACTGTGGCAGCAGAACTAAGAGAACTTGAACTTAAGCTGTTACTTTAGTCTCATAGAATGAAAAGGCATATTAGGGACACAGTCTTTTTGTAAATAATATTTAAAACAAAACAAAGCTATCAGCATTAAGGAAAGAAAGATATAGAAGCTTTAAATATGCAGAAGTGACAATTTGACAACTAACCGGTAAGGTTTTCCTGATCCCAGCCTACACAAAAAAGGGCATTTAGTACATCAGCCCTTAAAAAAAATGTCTCATTTTCCAGCTTCAGAAAGGATGCTGTGCTTTGATAGATGCTCAAACTAAATCAAAGATTGCAGGAGCTAAATTTTCTTTCAAAAAGAACCAACTAGTTGTTGCCCTAAAATCCAAAGTTTCATTTTACCAACGCATACCAACGTGACCTGTACAAGGAAGCATACTGGTGATGATACAGGCAGGACCTGTTCTCTCTTTCAAATTTTGTTTCAAGAAGGTTGTATACAGAATCTGGAGAACTGTTCTGATGCCATGCATCCATGACTGGAAGCTTTCTTGAATACACAATTTATTCTATAGAGCTGTTCATTAGCAGGTCATGTATTTCTACATATGCCACCTTCACTCAATCAGTACCGTAATCAAAATTTTATGGACTCCAGTTTGAACAATTGAACATACTTCAGAATCTCTACTGAAAGTCTGTCAATCTACAATTCAATATTCAAAGTGAATTTGACCAAGTACATTTAACTTCAGGGAGTTCAATATGCAACAAAACGTATGTCATTCTTAAATAAAGTTAGGTATTTTGAAAATAGGGAAGTAATTCACAAGATCCACTACAGATGCATGAATTGGAGGAAGAGTACCACCATGTTCAAAATTCAAAGGATTTACCTCTTCAGTGTTTCAGAAGTTTTCTACATAAATCACAGAAGTTAACGTAAGACTTGTCAATTGAAAAGAAACCTAGAAAATATGAATAAACAAACCCCAACCAGCTGGCAATCGTGATCAAAATACACTTGTTATGCTTCCTACTCTGTGGCTGTCAGTCAAGTGACCACAAAATGTACACAGAACAGAACTTTCAGCACTTTCTGTACTGAAAGCTGAAGTCCTAACCTCGGTCAGTTAGAAAACGTACTAGAGTAACGAGCAGGACCCTTCATTTGCTTCGTGTTTTAAGTCATTTTACACCACATTCTTAGATTTAACTGTAAAAAAACAAGAACACCACGGTTTCACCGGAAGCTAATCAAATTTGAATGCAGGGAATACTTTATTAACTGATTACAGCTTTGATGACCAATTTTAAACCATAACTAATGTGGGAAACATAGTATGGGATCTTAAGGCTTAGCCATATATATAGACAACTCTGGATGCTGATAATCTGTACATCTCACCTCTGCTTTGTTTTTATACATGGGTTGTTCAGTGACTGAAAGCAATCTGAGAAGAACAAAACAACCCCTTCCCAGTAATTTATGAAAAAGTTCATTCCAGATACAAGAATGTTTTTTAATGCAGTGGAAATCTCAGTGGAGATCAAACAGATCTTTTTAAACCATAAACTCCAAATGAGGTGTTCAAGTATAATTTGAATTTTCTATTACAACCCTGTGCACTTAATTTTCTCTTTCAAAATCCAGTAGTTTTCTCTCCTGTTGAGGTTAGTCTATTTATGACAGTATGAGAACTTGCTTAACAGGTTGGGAAATCAATGTAAGTTAAGTGCCTGTGGTGTGTATCAGTTTTCCTGCTCTAAACAACCTCTAGCACTAAAGTGAACATACTTGCCATTTTACAGAATTACACTGACTTTTCAACAAAATCCAGAAAAAAAAAGTTACTATTCTTGCACTGTGAACAGTACTCCTACATGATGTGATAACCATTTTCCATCTGTATAGCCGCTTTTGTAAGGTCGGGCTATATATATAAATGCATATAAAAGACAGACAGATATCAGCTGTTTGTGTCCTGAAAGATATTTCAATTCTTTAGTTCCAGTCACTGAAGGAAGAGGCAGAGGCAAGTTTGAATTATCCCAGAAAACTGAACAATTGGTTTTATTTGGCATCTTTAAGATGCTTCACCTTCTGTGGGAGATGTAGGTGTCATAGGAGAGACCATTTCAGGTTTTCGTGAAATTCTGTCCAATTCTGCCTGAACATCTGTTAAAACTGGCTTCTGACCTACAAAAAAAAAAAAGATACCGTTCAGTCACGTTATCAAACAAGTCTGGGAAAACTGGTATATTTAATTCTCAAATCAGACAAATCCTAACAATTGTTATACTTTATGTGCAGAGTAGAAGAATGAAGGCCAAAACCTAAAAGAAGTATAAAGGGAACACTAAGAGGTCACATGCCTCTCTATTTCCGATTTATCAAAAACCCTTCCATCATCTATACATTAACTCTTCATATACTGACAATTAAAGTATTAAGGCTAGGAGCTGTGAACACTTCTACGATTTTCGCATCCTATACAGTTAAATAATTTTGAATGTAAATCAGGGGTTTCACCACTGAACTCAGTTCTACACACTTGGTCAGCATAAACCTGACAAATGCTCAAGGGTGCACACAGACCTGCAGATGGCAAATCCCCTTCCTCACCTGCCTGCCTTCTCACATGCTACTTTGAATTGCAAGACATTTTTGCAGTCACTCTTAGACGTGATCCAAGCTTAAAATACACCTTCCCCCCCCCCATTTTAATTGACTGTTACCCTCCACTTTAGGCTTCTATCTTGCCAATACAGGAAGCAGTAGTGCAGAATATTAGTTTAACACCATGGCAAGTGTGCACAGTATCTCAGGCTGCAAAGGAAAACCCTGGCACACAGGTGGTTTTAGTAGTGTCCCAGCATGCTTTCTGAAGATGCAAATTAACAAGAACTATCCACAAAGCTAATTTTTCCAGATGTACTATGCTGCTCTTAAACCATTTAATGAAAGCTAATGCTCTATCAGAATCAAAGCAACTAATATTCCAACTAATAAGGACAGAAATTTCCTATAGCTGCTGAGGTGAAAAGTAGTTATCAAATCCCAAACTTGATAGCAAATTATCAGCTTTGACTAATGAGTGTCTAAACGAAAGTCAGCAGACACTGGTAAAGGTGAAAAGGTTACATCTAATTCAAATTTCTCTGTAGTTATGGTAATTCCGTGAAAACCTAGTCCTTTGTGACATTAAACTGGCTACACTCTGACCTTAATTTGTTTCATATTAGGAAGTGTCTTAGAATATTTTTGCTCCTTACTGATTTAATTCTGTTCTTGAAGTTTCTTCTATGGTCCTGAACACAACCCTTTTCTGGGGAACCTGCATCTACATGTCTGGCATCACCTGAACCTGCTGCCGGCCACTCTCTTCAGTATTATTCAGTGGGTGCTCTCTGCCACCTCATAATCCATCAGCTGATTTGTTTGAACAACCTCCATACATTGCACTGCTGACTTTGCCACTAACAGACGAGGAAGTATTCGTATCCTTTGCCCAGCCATCCGAGCTTTGCACTTAAAAAAAAAAAAGGGGGGGGGAAGTGCACACTAGTAAAAGTATTTTTAGGGTCAGTCTACAAAAAATGCTAGTGCAAAGCTGCATCCTCACCTACATGCAGCACTGCAAACCCCAAAGGAAATGGAAGGGAAGATACACACACACACACACACATATGTAAATAATGTGTACACAACTAATAGAGACATTTTAATTGGGAACGTTAGGATTTTTAATATGACAGGTGACACAGCATGAGCTGTGCAAAGGCAAAAATTACAACTCATGTGGACACAGTGCTTAAGCACTGGGAGCCATGAAAAGGAAATACTGAACTTCTGTGAAAAGAAAAGCTAAAACCACATCAAATAAAGCATCTGGTTAAATATTGTAGTGTTCACACTGCAGACATACTGTATCGACAGAAATGATCCACTGCCTGCAACCCAGATTGAGTTAATCTTTTACCATTAATCATACCTGGCTTTTTTGCTGATGGAGTTAAGTTGCTGCCAGCACCACCACTGCCACCTCCTCCCGGACTGCCACCAACACCACCTGGGCCACCAGGGGAACCAGTTTTCTTGCTCAGGAGGCTATTGAAGAAGTTAGCCAGGACTCCTTCACTAGTAGCTCCAGCTGTAAAGGGAAGGAAGAAAAAACCCACATCACCACAAAACCAAAACAAAACAGATTTTCTAAGTTAATACTGTTTGTAAGAAAATATTTAGTGTGTTAATCAAAATATGTCTATGAAAGAAAACACGCGTGTCAGCTGTTTGACTTCTCTCAATGAGTTTGTGCCTTCAGTAGAAAAGGTACCTTTCATATTTGGATCAATTTTTTTTGACCCAGATGGGATAGGTGTAACACTGGCCACATTTGATGTTACAGATCTGTTTGGTGTCCTAGGAGATCCACCAGGAACTCTTGGAGATGCATCCTGTGCAAAAAAAAAAACAAAAAACAACACGAAAGAGCAAACTGAGCATGTTGTTATTCAAAATGCTGTTACATCACAGGCACCAATATTTGCTAGTTGTTTCATTAGGTAGTATCCCATGGGACCAAAATGACACAGGATTAGGTCTTACTGATTGTGCATTACTGTATTTGGCTGATTACGCATTCATGTAATGATTTAAAAAAATGTTAACTTGATTCCAACTGAAACACTACCGAACTTTTCACTGTATCCCAACAGAGAAACTTGAAAATCCATCTGTTACTCAGTAGTGCCTCTGAACATAATGAAAATGGCATGGATTAGAGCAAAGAGGAACTACACCAAATTTCTTGGAAAGACAACACATATCACCAGTACTGTGAGAAGTATTAAACATATCCCAGAGATAAAGCCTTATTCATGACTTTCAAAATAACAGAGCAAAACTTGCTTGGTGGACTACCATGGAATAAAGCCCTGGAGAGGGGAGCAGCCAAAGAAAGCTGGTCAATATTCAAGGACCAACCTGTCCCAGCAAAGACAAAGGCAGGCAAGAAGGCCAGGAGGCCTGCATGGCTGAACAAGGCACTCCTGGTCACACTCAGATGCAAAAAGGAAGTCTACAAGCAAGGACAGGTAGCCTGGAAGGAATACCAAGAAATTGTCTGAGCACCAAGTATGGTGTAAGGAAAGCTAAAAGCTCAGATATTAAATCTGGCCAGCAACATCAAGGGTAGCAAGAAAACATATACAGGTGTATCAGTGATAAACAGAAGGCTAGGGAAGATGTGGGCCCTTTCTGAAAGGAAACAGGAAATCCAGTCACAAAGGACATGGAAAAGGCTGAAGTGCTCAACAACTTGTTAGCCTCAGTCTTCACTGGCAAGTTCTAAAATGCAAAAGGCACAGTCAGAGACTGGGAGATGAAAGATCAGCCTACCGTCGTAATTTCAGACCAGTATACAACACAGACTTCAAATATCATGTCATGTTAAAAAATATCAAAAAATATTTGACAGGGCAATTAAAATAAGCAATCTTCTAAATATACTAAACTACTTTCGTATGATGATATTTAAAAATTTTATTACTGACCACTGGCCTTCCTGCAGCAGTAGGTGGTTGTTTCGCCAACTGTGTCTGCAAAAAACAAAGCAACCCAAGTACTGTTAGATATTACAGCAACTGAGAACACAAACCCAAGTTGTATTGAGAATGCTGTTAATTAAGACACTGCTTATTTTATAGACTGAAAATTACCTGCTGCTTCATAAGAAACACTTGGTCGTCTTCTGCTACTATTTCTTTTTCGTGAACAAACTGAAATACAAAAACATTAACATAATTTTGACTAAAAGGAAAAAATGTGCTAACCTAACAGCATCACAATAAGCTAGACCATGGCACTAACTGCCACAGCCACCTCCCTGGGCAGTCTATTCCAATGTCTAGCCACCTTTTCCATGACTTCCTAACATATTACCTGAACCTCTCCTGGCTCAGCTTCAGGCCCTGCCCTCTTGTCCTGTCACTAGCTGCCTGGGAAAAGAGCCTGACTACAACTTCCCTTCAGGCACTTGTAATGAGGTCCCCCCTGAGTCTCCTCCAGGCAAAACAATCGAAACTCCCTCAGCCTCTCTTCTAAAGACTTTCCCTCCAGTCCCTTTACCAGCCTTGATGCTCTACTCTGGACCTGGTCCACTACCTCAATCTTTTTCTTGAAGCGGGAGGCCCAGAACTGCCCCCAGTACTTGAGGTGAAGCCTCACCAGTGCCTTTGTCAAGGCAGGCATACGCATCTACATGTATTTGCAAAAGACCTGCTGAAAAGTTCAGCAATATCTTCAGAAAGACAGGAATTAAGTATTTACAAGGCAGATTCAGGGGAGGGTCTCAAGGTCAGTAAGACACATTCAGGCACACACATTCTGTCACACTCTGCTAACACTCTTTAACTTACCAAGCCTTCCCCCTTGGTGTAACTCTTCACCTGCCTTACATTAGACTGATACATGAACTGGACAGAGACAACTCAGTTCCCACTTATATGCATCAAATCATAAGCATCCTCTCTCCAAATAAGGTCACCTTAAAAACCTTGCCAAAATAAGCATGGCAAGTATCAGTATCAAAGTTTGTAATCCCAGCCTACAGTTTATAAGCATACAAAAAGGACTGTCAGTTATATGTTCTTTGGACACCTAACACACTCCTGTATATGTCCTGATTTTTTCCCTACAGATTGCAACAATGACACAGCATTGTTTTAATCAGCTGAACTAATTAATATTTGGAAATATGATCAATCCCAAATTCTTAGCTTTGTTAGAAAAAAGCCTTTATTAACTTTTGAGTACATGGAGTCCACTGCTGTTGGCATTTTGTTCAGCTATCTTACACATTTTTCAGGTAGTTCTATCAAAGCCTTTTGTTAAACACAATGAGAAAAAAAAAATACACTGAATATATGTACAACCTGTTTTCACATGATTATTTTTCATTTGCACATGGTCTCAAGATTTTTGTATTTTAAATATCCCAGCAGAAACATAAGGTGTTATGAGGTTAGACACAATCCAGAGCTAACTAGAGTGTTTGTAAAAAATACTAACTCAACCTGACCAACAGTTAAGTGACACTGACATAACATAAAAGAGATAGAGGAAAGAACCAGGCACCCCACAGTATAAGCTGGAGAAGAGCTATAAAAGAGCAAAAATACATGATATTGATAACCAAAATAAAAAACACTAAGAACTAAAAGCAATAGAAACACTAAGAAAAAAAACCTATATGGTTTATCACACTTTTATGATAAACTGGAAGGAAAGTCTCAGAGTCACAGTCAAAACACTGACAAGTAAACAACTGGTAAGAAGTTGAATGAAAAACATCTCGATTTACCTTTCTGACTGGTGGTTTTGTTATGATATCTTCAAAACTGTCTTCTGCTTTTAGTGTCTGAAAGTTCTCATGCAATATTCCTATTTTCTTGTCATTATCCCAACCTGCAGGACTAGATAAAAAATTACTTAGCTTTAAATTCTATTGTTACATCAAGTTATTATTGTATATACTGAAATACACAGGATGGAAAGCCAGGAGAGTTGTCACAGCTCCCGCTCACTTGTGCAAGATAATTAGAGACTGATTCCACATAACAGAGAAGAGCAAAATATCCCGGTTTAACATTTCTTTTTCAGGCATCAAAGTATTTGTAATCTGAATCCACTTAGAATTACCAAAATTCCACTCATGAGAATTTCAAATGAAGCTTCAAAAAAGCATAAAAAGAAAATGATCTGAATGTTGCTCTGCAGCCTTGCAAATACATGTATAGTCATACACATAATAACGCAGGTAACTTACATGAATACTGCATCTTTCTCCACAACAACAGCTGAAACATTGAAAGGAAATCCATACAACTTCTGCACTATGTATTTATACACTAAATCAATGTTTTTGTTCTCCTTTACTGAAGTGTAAATAAGTGCTGCCCCATCTGAATACACTTGTTAAAGAAAGCTCAGTTTAGTGGCTAGTAAGACACATTTGAGTGACCTTTTTTGTTAACGTACTTTGTAGAATTTAGAGAGGAACAGAAAAATCAAACAGGTCAAACAACTTCCAACACTTATTTTTTAAAATAAGCTATTTAGTAATTTAAATATTTATTTCTGCCATATGTTTTAGGCCAACTAAGTTACTGCTTTTGTTCATTGAAAGATGAGGTATGGCAATTTTCATGCCATACCTTTGTATCTTGTAATTTTACCATCCTGCAACCCACATGTCAGAGAATTAACACTAGTAGTTTCAAAAATGCCAAAGATCTTTCATTTCTCCACTTTGGTTTTTAAATTAGGAAAGCAAGTTCTTACATTATGTAGCAATCTGCTTTTGAACAAGCTGAAGGCAAATGAGTTGTGCTGTGCATCACATTCTAAAAGACCAAAAGAGTAATTAATATTCCAGTATGATTCTCTATAAAATTAACACAGCTTATGTACAGGATTAACAAAAGCGGCCAGAGAGGTTTTGAGGGATTTTTAGTCTGGGATCATAAACATGCCAACCCCACCTAATTTGAATTCTGGAAGAAAGTTATATAATGGAATCTAATTCCCATTCACTGAAGCTAGACTAGAATTCCAAGCTGTACACGGTATTAGTCACATTGGTATCAGCAGCGAACATGAAGTTCGTCACAGAGACTAACTTTTCTTAATGTATTATAGTCTTCCTCCATCCACAAAATTTACTACAGTTACCCAAAATTCCCTTCTGAAAAATTAGGTTTTGGAAGCCTTTTGATGAAATTGCCATCTTTGTACTCAGCTATGGTCTCGGGCTCCTGAACTTATTTCTCCTATCTGTTAACAGCTGTCCTCCAACAGTATTTAAGCTCCCTTTCACCACAGCACAAATTATGATGACTCAACGTAGGCATATTACTGGCATCTAAAGTCCAGATCCCAGCATGTTTAGCTGATTTAACACCACCAAACAGTACTGTATACACTTCTTTTAAGAAAAAAGAAATTTAAAAAAGAAATCTAGAAAAAAAAATAGTACTGTTACAGCTTATGTGCATTGTCTCTGTACCAACACAAAAGAAGCCCACAGAAATTCACTCTTCCTTCCTTCCCTCCCACATCACCTCATTCTGTGGAATTACTGAACATTGTGTATTAGGGTCAAAAGGAATTAACATGCCTTATGTGCAAGTGAAGCAAGATCATATTTGAAAGAGTTATCTCAACAAGCTTGTCAGCCAAGATGTGCTGATTTGCAAACTGACTCCTCAATATGGAAATGAAGACAAGCAAAAAAATTCACGGTCAAGAGGACTTGCAACTCTAGAAAACAAAAAACCCCAAACCCCAACCACACCAAAAAAGCCTGAAGACAACTAGAGCCAACAAACACAGAAAGATTCACTCACTAGTGACTGACTGCCAACTACACTAAAGGAGTTACAGACTACTTTGGTGTAGGCACAGTTATTTTTCAAAGATGGTCAAAATTAATGCAGTGATTTATCTGGGTCACCATCTTTACGATGTGTTAAAGGATACATCGCAAACAAAACCGTCTGATATGCGACTGAATGAAGTCAAAGTGTTCATCTCTGTAGTCATGCTCTTTTTCCAGAATGCTGATAGCATCACACTGTCAAAAGAAACACAAAATACACTGCTTTCAGGTATCTGTTGAAATAGCAGCACTGCTACACATTCAGTTCACAACTGGGCAAGGGGAAGAGAGTGGGGTGGGTGGTACAGAGGAAAACAAACACCAGCTAAGATAATTTGGAATCATAACCATTTTGTCTTTTTCAATACTGTGCGTTTACTGTGGTCACCACTAAACAGGGAGTTACAGTGACTGCTGTTTTTCATTCACTCCCACACCCTGCCTCCAGTGCACAACTCCCAACTCTCTGTTGAAGACTGATCCAATGAGTGACACCAACATATTTTCCACACCGGTATTACAGGGTAGGGGGTTGTATTCCGTTACTAACTAGCCCTTTGCAAAGGGAGGCAAAAGCAAGACATGATGAAGCAGAAAGAAAATGGATTGAGGTGTGGAGACGTGAGGAATAATAGAGACACGGCAGGTGAAACAAGAAAACTGCTTTTCAAACGAAAGCATTAGCTGTCCAGTGAAGGAACAGCATACAGATTAAAAGGTTTATTCTGTCACTGTAGGCCAGCAGTATGCCTAATGTCAATGACAACTGAAGAGCCGGGGGGTGGAGGTGAAGAAAAAAAAAAAAACCCAAACAACCCCCAACAGCCAAACTCAAGCCCAAAGAGAAACACACCATTTTTTTCTTTAAACGAAGAGCACGGTTACATATCTAGCAGAATCACAGAAACACCCTAAGAAACTGTGGAAAGTGGATACAGCACACTTTCCTAACTAGAACCCTAAAGTATATGAATCTTCAGAAAAAGATCAGAGAAGCTTTTAAAAATGATCAGAACATTACTTGTAGAATAAGGATGATTCTGGAAATCAAGGAGAATTCTAGTTCCTTGATGACTAGCTCAATGCTTTCAGCAAAACCAGGCTGAGGTATTCCTCAATTCTGTGAAAACTGTTAGAACTACAGGGCAAACTAATCCAGAAAAACACGCGATGACAACTTACAGAAGATAACCAACATAAAACATTTAAAAACTACTTAAGAACCGCATGCTTCCCACCCAAAATTAACAGACTTGCTTAAATGAAATATGCAAAACATCCTAAAACATGAAACAAACCTTTGTACAAACTACTACTACTGGAATGCCTAAGTTACATGTTAGTGTATCTGCACCCAGGGGTAAAATCACACTGTCATCTTTGTCTTCCTGTAATGAAGTATTTCTTCTCTGTGGAGAAGCTGGAAAATCCTCTCCTGGTTCTACATATTCCTGGAAGTCTCTTACCACTGAAAGTAAAAAAAGTTATATTAAAAGATAGCTACTTTATTATTTCAACAATGATTTCCACTGCCATTGATCTCTAGCACAGTTGATTGTACAGTACTTCTGCTTCATTATGCTGAAAAATTTGGGCATGCACTGAATGCTATTTGCTTGCTTTATGCAGTACAAGAGAGAAGTAGCAAGTCTGAGATCTGCTTCATCAACCACAAGGCAACCATCATCATATGAACTGTCCATAAGGACAGTATCAACCCATTTTCAGTTTATCATTGTGGAATCACTAAGTTGTTGCTATTAACTATTACCACTTGCTACGTTTCCTAAAGGACACTAGATTCCTTGCATTCTTCTTGGCAAAAAGTAACGGAAGTTTGTTAGAGTCAACTGAATTGAGCCTTACGTGTATTGCATAGCTACTACTGTAGACCAAATTTTACCTAAACCCACTTTGCTCACAACTTCTGCCTCTCTGTACACTGAATGAACAGTAGGCAAAAATTATGCAAACTCTGGTTATTTAGTAGCTTTATAACTAGATAATAGCCTACTTAATACTTAGTATGCTTTTACAATAGATCAGATACTACTCTAAAATTTAGCAAGGAATGTAAGCCAGAATGTAACAAGAATTAAGAAAGTGCTAACTCTTGGCATGTTCCAATGCATATACCCAAGTCTCTAATTACAGTTAGGGATATTAGGCATGAAATATAAGGCATGAAAGTTCTGTAGCTTTTACATCACATGTCCCATTTCGCACAGTAGAAACGGGATTCCATCAATTCCACCACTGATGATTTTTACATGAGTAACTCACCCTGTTTAAACCAAAACATTAGGCTACAAGGCAATTTAGCTGAATCATGCACACTAGAGCTGCATTCTCCTGATTTGTGTTAATCCACTCCTACCTTCACTAAGAAGTTCTTCACTTTTTTAGATCTTTGGGTTGACAAAAAACAGAAAGAACATGCAGTATAATCATCTATACTTGAGCACTCAACTCAGGCTCTTATTCAGGGAACACTGCTACTTCCATCTGGTCTGAGAGCTTCTGAGAGCTTCCCAAATTGAACCCACAGTTCTCATTAAGATATGTCTGCCACTCAAAGCAATCTTTCCTACACAGCATCCTGTCTGTTCTGGGATAACTGCATGCTAAATTAAAAAAATAAATTAACAAATCACACTATTCCAGCACTAGATGTGCTCCAGTGGACTGGTAAAGTTCCTACCGTATGATCACAACATACTAATCTTTATGCAAGTACAGGAAATGCTAAAAATGATCAGTGCAGTGTATCACAGCTCAAAGACCCCGGAATACAATTTCTAGGGATCCTCAGAGACGTAGCTAAAACAATAAGGCTTTTACTGAATTCAGGCTAGGCTGAATTCAGTAAAAAGGGAGAACTGTGTATCTTTGATATACAGCTGCTATGTACACTCCAACACCTTCCCAAACCAGTTTTAGTCCTTACAGAGTCTGCCTTTGTGTGGTGGTGCTAGAACTGGAACACAAACACAGCAGCACACCTCCAGAAATCACACACAAATACACAGTGCTGTTAGCAAGTTAAATCAGCCCGCAGGAGCCTCTCAGTAGCACTGAGAGGACCACACAGACAAAAGCCAGGCAAGCAACATTATTCTCTCCCCCTTAGATAGGGCAATGCATGAAGTCACATCACAGGAGGTTCAAAACAAAACCAGCTTCCAGTCTTATCTGGATTGCATCCAGGGCTTTTGTTACAATAAGGATGTAGAAGAGCAATATCTAGAATAATTAGTCCAGGTGATGAAAGAATAAGAGAGCAGGTAACATTTTTAATGAGTAGCTGTTTTTTTTTTTTGACTCAGTCACTGAAATTATCCAGATTCTGTCCAGTTTCACTATTCTGTTCACCTAGTCAGTAGATAAGCAAAACATATTTTTGGTAACAGAGATACTGTGTCCACTGCTGGGGATGGGATGTTTAATGCACTAACGTCATGCCCCAAACCCAAAGAGCTGAGCTGACCTCTTCCCTCCTAAATAAGTTCTTGTTATGGAACATGTAATTCTCAAGCACAATACTTCACTCAGAATGCCTTTCTTAAAAGAATAAAACCCCCCAGCCCCCGCTATCTCTTACACTGCAGAGTAGCTACAAGTGTCACTTTATCACAGCATAGGTACAGCCTGCATGTCTGAAAAAGCAATTGGGCAGTTGGTTGTTTAAGAGTGCACCAGTTACAGAAAGCAACTGCAGACTTGTAAATAAAGTTTAATGACTTTATTTGATCTAAACCAAACAGCTTTCTCAAATGCGCTTTTTCATAGTAATTCACTGACAGACGATTGGGAAAAACTCATGGTGTACTAACCCAATGGAAATACAATGGCTGTCTAAAATTAAGATGGAACTATGATGCTAGCAAGTTCATCAGGCAATTTAAGGAATCATGTTCTGCATATTTAAAACTAAAAAGACAAGATGCATACAGAGCTGACTAATGAGGGATCAAAAGCAGATCTGGTATTTTTTCCTTTAAGATAGATAAATAATAATAAAAATTGAAGAATTGAAGTTTTTTTCACTTGGGAGAATCTTATCGAGAAAAATCTGTAGGAAGCAAGATTGTAAATTCAAGCTACCTGTGTTCATTCTGGAAGCTTCCCTCCCCCAAATAAAATACTGTGCTAGAAACATACACTACTATTTTTCATATAGCTACTTAGGAAGCCAGTCAAGGTTCAGATAACTGCTGATTTTAAGTAATATTTCCAAAGAATGAAAAGAAGATTGCAATGACGTGGTGCAGAAAGCATTAAACATGTCTGATTTAAATGGTTTCCTGTGTATTTTTTTAGAGTACTCACTCTTTTGTTCCATTTCTTTCATTTCTTCTGAAGGAATTTTTAATTTGTCAATATGTTCTCTTACAACACTTGCCCATTTCTGTAAAGAATCCAGTGCAGTCCAAGGCCTAGACATGTCTACTACCAACATAATTAGAGTGTCCTTTAGAGAGCTTGCCTCCATCACAAATTTAAGAAGACCTTTGTGATACAGATCACCATCCAAAATCCATACATTACATCTTGTCTGGTCTACAAAAAAGAAAAACATTTTATGAGACTTACTTAAAACTAACAACTACATATCAGCTATTAAATCTTCAGATGTGCAAAATACAAGGAAGAAAGAACATGATGTTTTGTCAGTAAACTGATCATACATGACAACACAGCGAACTGCAGCCTGTTCATTTCAAAACTCTGATGTTTAATGGTTGATAAATGAAAAACTTAAATACATTATCTGAATAGGAGAACCCACAGGCAGAAGTCCAAAAAATAATGTTCAGTGTTTTAGAAATGGAAAATGTTTTCTTCAAGATGGAATTTAGAAGGTGAGAATGGACAAACACAGCCACCCACCACTTCTCAGCTCTCAAGGACTACAATCTCCCTTTCAATACTCTAAATGTGATGTGTCTGTAACTCTTAAAATTGCAGAATGCACCATGATCCTTCAGAAAACTATAGCAAAACTACACGTTTTTCATGATTTAGATGGTCTCGAGTGACAAATTGGAAATTCTTCAGATTTGCAAAACAGACTATACCACCACTTTCCCCCCACCCCTGCAAAACACCATACTCAAACATCCAGAAACACTTCTGCAGCAAATACCGAGCCTCTGGTTCAAATTTAGATAACTTGATGTAATTAAATTTTGTCTTCTGGTAAGGATTTCTTATTTATTACCAAAGTTATGAGGAAGATCAAACTCTTTAGATCCTCTAAACCCTGGTCAAGTCATCTTTAAGACCAATAACCAGACATGGAAGCCAGGAAAATAGGTGATTTCAGAAAAAAATGGGGACACTTCCTTCTGGTTCTCTTTCTATCTATATTTGTTCACTATGGCCTTATTCACATCCCACCTGCTCTAATTATTACCTCTAGGTAATTCATTGCATCTCTACAGTGCCTGGTCATATTGCTTCCCTTGTTTCACTACGTATAAACATCAATCATCCACATATTTGAGGTCTGGATCTTATACCTCTTGTTTTTACCTTCTAGCCATAGGAAAGATCAAGCCAGGTGAAATGCAGCTTCTACTTTATCTCTCCCTACAAATTTTTGGGTTAGTGGTTTGTAGTTAGTTTTAAAAAAAGATCTTTATCACGGTGCACATGTTCATACCTATCAATACATGATTATAATATATTCTTGCTGATTTTGATATCACCAAGACAAAGGGTTTTTTGGTGTGATTAAAAATATAAATGTTTCCTATGATAATTAGGATGCAAGAGAAGAGCCTAGGCACCTTTTCCCCTGCATCTGAGGAACATACATCTATTAAAAATGCTGCAACTAAGACTCCTTGCTTGGGCTTTTCAGCCTTTTCACGTATTTTCTCTTTCTCTCCCACTTAAGTGGTTTGTGCTACATGCTAAAGGAATTGCAGGAAGAAACTTTCTCATGATGTAGATCACTTGTGTCCTAAGCTGGACTCCTGCACATTACATTAAAAAATCATTTAATATTGTTCTATTGAACCACATTATTATGGTATTATTAGAAGCACAAACTTACCATCTCGATCTTCATCATGCACATTTAAATACAAATACTCCATTCCTCTTCCTTTTTTGTATTCCTCTATGCCTTGAATTTTTCCTATTAAGCTAGTTTTACCTGCTCCATCTTCACCTGGAGAGACAGAAGTTAGATACCACTCAATCTTTAATCACAGTTACATATTAAAAAAACACCAAGGGCAAGAAATATTTCTAATATTGACAAATGCAACTATGCCACTATCCTCTCTCTTATATTTTAAAAATACCTAGACTGAAATTGTTTTGGGATGTTTATCAGCTACAACCAAAGTGTTACTCAGCACTCAAACTCTACACCAAAGTTGAGCTCAAGTCACAGTACACTCATCTTACAATCATAAGAACAGGATGTAGAAATCTGTCAAATACCACACACCACCAGCCCGAGTACGGTAAATCTGTTTCCTTAGCTTTTATGGATTGTTTTCATTGAAATTTTGTTAGTCATTGTCTTATGATACATTGAGAATGCATCTCTTCTTCTCTGGAGAAAAGGATACAGGGAGAGCTTTCCAGTATCCAAAAGGAACCCTACAAAAAAACTGGGGTGACACTTTTTACAGGGGCTTGTACTGGTATGACAGCTTTTAACTTAAAAAGGAGATAGATTTGGATTAGATGCAAGAAGGAAGTTCTTCACTGTGGGGGTGGTGAGACACTGGGTGACATTGCCAAAGAAGCTGCTGACGTTCCACCACTGGATCTGTCCAAGGTCAGGTCTGACGGGGCTTTGAGCACATGGTCTTTTGGAAGCTGTCCTGTACATGGCAGAGAGTTCTCTAAGGTTCCTTCCAACCATTCTATGACTATATTATTTACTGAATACAAGTAAAAGAGGGACATTAAATTTTGAAAATTAATCAGGATAAGGAGTAATGCAAACACAGTTAACCAATCCTATTTCACATTGTATTATAAACTGCTGGAGAGCATCACATTGTATTTCACCATCTTAACAAAATGGAAAGTCTTAACAAAGCAAAAACTGCTACACTTCATTCATCTGATGAGCTCATGTTTGGGGTTGTGCTTTCAGAGCTCCTCTGTCCAGAATGCTACTCTGTTAACAGTTTGGTGACATCCTTCTTACTGCCCTCAAAGATATAGGAAGCCACGTTACAAATCCCTGCCCAGCCTCTTCCCTCCTAACTACTCCAGACAAAAAGTATGTTTACTGAGCAGAAAATGGAATATCAGTACCGTTCTGCTACTATACAGAATTTAGCAGAATAGTTATCCATAAATGGAAGGATGAGCAATGAAGTGAACAAATCTGTGAATGTAGGCAAGCAGGCACTTACATATGGACTGCTACTTAAACATTCCAGCCATAAACTATCACGCTAAAGACAACTAAGGCTATTACAGAACTTCTCTAAACTTTCAACTAAACAATTAAAAGATAAGAATATTTACTAGTCATGGTATTTACATACTTCTTTCAATTTATAAAATGAAAACATTTTACTTCTCATGGAAGTCTGTCCAGTCCAGACAGACAAAGTTTAGCATTTAAAGTCTTTCTTCACTATGAAATTTCAAGTGTCTTTAAAATGTGGTAAGGCAAAGCAGCAAGAGGCGAATATTTCTTTGTGTCACCACTGCTGCTCTGCACCCCTTCACCTATTGCTTTTTAATTTTTTGTAACACCTCTTTGAAAAAGCCCTGGATGCACTTAATTGTGTGTAATCTATAATACTACTATTTTTTTATGGTTTTGTGTTTCTAGTATAAACCAAAATAAATTATTATATTCTAATATTTCTAACATATGGTTTTGTTATTTCTAGTATAAAACACAAAATTATTATATTCTAATATTTCTAATGTAATACATCTTTTTAAGAAAATTTCTTCCTATTAATAATTAAATATGGTAGAACAAAGTCATCAAACCAAAACCTGAGTAATCAGAATGGGCACAAATCCCACAATCACAGAGCAAGCTGTATTCCACACCACACAGAATTCTAACAGTGGAAGGGAGACACAGTTACTTTTTCTAAGAGTCTGCTTCCTACTAGAAGGAAGCAAGCATGTCCTATAGGTATTTTCAAGAAAATGTACTTCTCACAAGCTAATAACTGACTTTTCTGCAGCCATGTATTACTGAAAGATGCTAGTTTACACATACTGTACCAATCGAAGAATGCTTTTCTCAGAACAAGGTCAGTATAATCACAGTAACCCAAATATAGTTTCTTTTCAGAATTCTGCTGATGAGATCCTTCTCTAGAATACCCCAAAACAACACAAAAGTTCCCCAATCAGTCAGTCAAATTGAGTCTTCAAATAACTTGGCACTAAATCATAATTTACTCATTGAAGAAAAAAAAAAATCTTCTAGTTGAAGTTTGTGTTACTCCACCAGATAAGTCTTTCGTCTCACATACGACTAATTTGGTAACTTACTCACTTTTTCAGTGCCACTATCTTCTTTGAGGTGCACTTAAATTGCACTTCTGCCTTACATTACAGAAAGCATTCCATTGTGCTTTTTATCAAGTACTGCAGCACAAGAATACATGACATCACTGTGAAATAGGTACAGCAGTATTACTTGTGCTTGGAGAAACACACAGCCAGAAAATCAAATAATACAGAGAATTCTATAGTGGATGTGAACAGCACACATCAATGCAAGCCTTCTCCTTTAACATAGCAGTAAGTAATCTAGCATGCTTTACTCAGACTCACTACCAACATAATTCTGTATTGCTATCAAAGGGACATCTTCACTGCTGGTACTCCTGACACTAACAGGCCTAAAGAACACAGGAGCCTTTCACTGTTCCTCACCTTCTGAACTGTTTCACTATTCTCAGTAATGAGGAGCACCTCTGGGCAAGCAGAACACCATTAAAATAAATGCAATTCAAGACTTTACAAAGTTTCCATACTATTCTCAGAGCAAGATGAATGTACAAATTACACAGACAAATAGAATGCAACTATGCAGTTCACTTGCAAGCTGGGAGCCTTTTTTATTGTGCATCCTGGAAAAAAAGCATCAGTTTTCTCATTGTTCACAACAAAAAAACCTCCTCAGTTTCATCAGCTACCTTCACTATACAAGTGAGAATAAGAGACAGTCCAGGAGGAAAAGCAAACAATAACCAAAGAACCAACAGACAGAGAAGAGAAAAGAGGAAAAAAAAAAAAGGCAAGGAAACCCCCCCCCCATCCCCCCAACACAAATAGACCAGCAAATGCAGAGTCCTTTAGCTGTCTGAAAAAAGTAGACAGAAATGCCATGGAATGCACACAATTTTCTTACGTAAGCCAAAACATACCATCTGCTACAACAGCTTGTTAAACAAGGTAGCTATGGTCACTAGGACAAAACCACCTAGGAATCAGAGCATACTTGCCTTAAAAAGAAGTTTAGGAAAGCTTAAATTTTGATTATTTGTTCATACAGTAACAGAAAATGCTTTTATGCTACAAGTGGGGCTAATCAAATTTTAATGTCTCCACAGAAAAACTTATCAAAATAATGCCTGTAAATGAAACAACTTTGAAGAAGTAAATATGTGGGGAATCTTTCTTGCCTGATTTTGAGCAGAGAAGTACCAGTATTACGTGTTAACCTTCACTTCACAAAACTCTATGCTGTATAGATATATGATATTTTGCATTCCGGTTTCCTCTAGTTACTTCTGTTATCTTCAGAACAGCCTTTCCATGTTCTTAAAAAAGATGTAAACACAGCTAAAAATAAATACTGATATAGCAGAATTAGCAGCCAGACATACCCAGGTTCTGTGAACAAGGCACACAAGTACATGTATGTGTTTAGAAAATATAAATGCTGTAGATCAATCAGAAATCTTGTCCTTGGAAAAAAAAAAACCACTAACTGGTAGGTTTTTCTGGTTGGGATTTTTGGCAGAGACAAGGGATGGATTGGAGGCTTAGGAGATGGCTTTTTAAGTGTGGTTTGTATTGAAAATAAGCAGTCATCTCTATATATTTCAGCTGGAAGTTTTGATCAATAAAACTGTCAATACTGAAAATATTTGCCTACCACAAAATGACTGAAAACCATCAAGACCCTCACCAGCTTTAAACGATTCAAAGAATGATGAAATTAAAAATAGTCAAGAGAAGAAATTATCTGCAATAACAATAAATGTTGGTATAAAATTATTCAAAGGAACAAAGCTTAAAAGCAAAGGAAACGTGAGAAAAAGAAATTGCAAACTCACAGCTAAATAACCCAAAGACAAAACTTCACATACTGAATCTGTTCAAAACAGCATACACAGAACCTTTTTCCTGTGCCAGTGTGCTTTGGGAGCAGCATCATAACTTGCAACTGAACAGTGAAGTGTAACTCGTGGATTAGGTAGTGTCACAAAGAACACTGCCATAGTCCTCACTAGTCAGTCCTCAGATACAGTATGTTTGCCTATACATATCAAACTTTCTTTTACTTGCACCATGACCTTCTAGAAAACACAATTCCTAAGAACTAGCATTTTGTCTACAAATCTGCATGATATTTAAAAAAAACACATCAGTCAGAAAGTTACATTGAGTCATTCCACAAATTCTACAAACAGTTGCAATGAACATTTTATGCCCTCTCTAGTTCTGAGGAAATCACTGTCTCCAGTTCATAGAGCACTAAGGATAGCATGACTACAAAGGGAGAATCAAAAACAAGAGGGTAATCTTCTTGACAAGGATCACAGCTTGAAGAAAAATCTTCCAACTTCAGCAAGGACAATCATCCAATTTAGTTTTAAAATCTCACATAAAAACTGTCAGCTATTATGAAATCTTTCTGTTAATACCATCAGAACTTCCAATCTCAATGTCATACTTAATTACATAATATAGAAGCAACAACTTCAAGGCGTCTTGTAGTAGGTTCACTGGCCCATACCATTATCCCTGCACAGTTTTCTCCTTCGTAGTTTTAAGTCACCACTGACATTTAGCAAAGCAGGAAGAAAACGGTCACAGTGATTGCTTGTTTTTAACCCTAAAGGAAAAAAACCCCACGATTTGAAAAACCTCAAGAGAATACAAACCGCGAGACTACATAGAACCAGTATATGCACAGAGGCCACATGTGTACCTTCACACTGGTGTGTAACCATGTTTTCAAATACTAACACACAGTTCTCTATGGGGACAGGGTCAAAGGAGAAAAGAACCAGCTAGTCAAATTCATCCTCTCACATTCATTAAATTGTCTACTGGTAGTAGTATTTATGACTCTATCAGACAAAAAATCCTACTAACAGTAGCAATAGTATATATGCACACACACTGGAGAGCATCAGTTTCTCCCCACCAACTACAATTTCCAATTTAGCCTGACATAATTGTTCTTCTTTTCCTCAAAGCTTAGCAACAGTCAGGCCTTTCTTTACTGCCCTATCAAAGTCCCTTCTATAAAACTGCTAATGTTGTCCAAACCGAGGTTGGACTAATGCGCTGGGTGGAGATAACAGGACACAATGAAAGCCAGCAGCAGTAAACTAGGCTGCTGCTGAACAACTTGCTACTGATGACAAGCTTGGTGCATGTGGGCAGGACACAACTAACACGCCCATACCGCCTACCCCGCCCTCCGGCCAACAGGGAGCAGCCGTCATTGATACTGTACGGGCCACGGAAGCGATTTCTGTGTCTGTCTGACAAACCGTAAGGCCTAGCAAGTACCACCGGTTGCATGAACAAGAGAGGTTTCAGAAAAGGTGGAAGAACCTACATGCACCCCGAAGTCGGGATGAGAAAGACAATAAAAACCGCCCTTTGGAGCCATCTCCACCTAAGGAACTAGAGTAAGGGAAGAACAGTATGGGTATTATGGCGAGGCACCTACGATAAGGGGATTATCTGAAGCATCTCTGGATACAGGACATCCAAAACAAACCAAAAACGTGCAAGGAATGAAGCACGAAGGTTCAGCTAGCCCTCCTCATAACCCTCTCCCCTTCGGGCATTAAACAGCGAAGCTCCAGACGCCCTGGAAAGGGCTACGGAACAAGCCCGTGTACGGCAGGAAAGGGAGCAGGCTCAGGGATGCTTTTCTCACCCAGCAGGAGAACGTTCTTCCCCGAAGGCAGCTTCGAGCGGGAGCGCGTGGACACTTCGCTGAGGATGCAGGACCTGTCGTGAAGGGGCGAAAACGCTTAGTGGGCCAGTGGGAGGTTGCGCGTCCCGCCACAGTTCCTCTGGGCAAGTCCTGGAGCAGGACTTGCCACGGTCGAGGGAGGCACCCCGCCCCTCCCCCTCCCCGGCTAAGCCCACGGAGAGATCGAGAGCCTGCAGGAGAACTGTTCTGCCATCGTTATCCTCCTTCTCCTCCCGCCTCGCCACCCCCGAGGGACAAGGAGTCACTAGGAGGGCGGCAGCGACCAGGGCGGGCCGGATCCCCAGCCATGGTGCAGGCGGGCGGTTACCAGAGGTTCTGCCCATCGTCCTCATCGCCGCCTGCCCGCAGCTCCGTGTTGTTGTTAGTCGTGGCTGTCGCAGCGGACGAAGGCGAAGAAAAGCTGGTAGCCGAACCGAGCCCAGATGAAGAGGAACCAAAAGAACCGGCTCTGCCCACTGCCGCCGCCATCTTCACCGTCTCCTCCTCGCCCCACCGCCTCCCCGAGGTACGGAGTGGCCAGCGGCGCCGCGGCGGCTGACAGGAACCCGNCCGGGGGCTGGGCCGGAGCCGCCTGCGGGTAGCGGCGGGGGTCCTGCCCGCGAACCCTTCCTTCTCTGCTGCTCCCAGGTAGTTCCGGGGCTGCCCCGCTCTCGCGGGCTTTTACCAGCCGCCTCCGTTGAGGAGGGCGGGTTGGGCTGTTGTGTTGTGTCATGTTGTGTCGCGCCCGCCTGCAAACGGGCGGGAGATGGGCGTCTTTCATTGGGACTCTACGTGGCGCGAGGACCAGCCTCTCAGGCAGCGCCGTCCTGGGGGAGCCTTTGTGGCCATGGCTGCTGCGAGGTGGGCTTGCTGTAGACCCAGGGCCGTCCGCTCTGCTTGCAGTCCCCGGCCCTGAAGGAAGCGCCTCGCATCCGAGAGAAGTAAGTGAGGCTAGGGGTGAGACGTGGCTGACGGGGAACACAGATCGGGTGGCTTTGCTCTCTGCAGGAGGCCTGCCCGTTATTCTTTTCTCGCAAATGGTGCTGTAGAGTTGGAAACTATTTTCCCCACGAAACTTTTGCTAGGCGTCCCGGAAGAAGCAAGCAAAGCACGGCAGCTCTTTCCCCTCAATTTACAGCGGTGATGGGTCTTTAGGGTAACACATTAAATCCTGCTGAAGTTCGGTGCGTGAGTTTTGCCCCCTTAGGGACACAGGACATGTTTTCTTACATCCCTGTCCTGCAGGTGAAGGATTCACCTTCCCATCTCAGCAGGTACAGAAAGGTAGCGGCAGTATTACCAAACTAATCAGCCCTGGAGTTTGTACTTGTGATTCTTCTTCCTGCTTGTTTGATGTTACTTTTCTTGTAAGTGACTGCTTCTGAAATTGTATTTTAAAACCAGAAATTTTTTTTTTAATTCATGTGTTTCTCTCAGTGTGGTTTTCTGTTGCTGTGCAACCCAAATTATGCACCTTACTTTCAAAAGTTGTCCTATAGGGCTCAAGTGTTGGAACTTATAGGTGATGAAAAGTAAATTTCAGTGAGGTCCTTTAGGTTTTAAAATAGATGAAATGGCAGTAGCCGTACACTACTGTACAGATACTCATCAGAGCAGATACACAGTTATTGGACAGAGCTTTGTTACGGACAGAACACGGATGCAGAGAGCTGTGACAGTTTTGGTGGAGATGTGTCATTCAGTAAAAAAACAACCATTAAATAGAGAAATGCTGATGGAAAGCCACTTGCTGAGCTTCCCAAAGTTGGAAGTGGGAGTTTCTGCGCTCATGTCTTCCCCTCTCTCCATGTGGCCTGCTGTCAGTTCCTTTCTGTTATTTCTGGTTTCCTCATTGTTGGGTCAGCTGACTTTCAAAATAGCAGAGCTTGACTAGCCAGGCAGAATCAGTACTGACAGGAGACAGAATTTCTTCTTCTAAAAGTACCACCAGAGAAGTAAAGCTCTGTTTAAGGAACAGTGTTAGTAGTTAAGCATGAGTCCTTAACTGACTGACTAGCAATACATTGAGCCTAAACATCCAAAAGAATTTTCTGCCAGGGCAGAGATTTTTTTCAGACTGCCATCTGATTAATGGTTGAAAAAGGGGATTTGGTCGTTTCTGAAAGGAGTTAGGTGATAACGACTCTTGGTTGTGAGTGATTTGCAGTGATTAAGGAGTTCTATTCCTATGTTCTTATGTCTAACAAGTCTTTTCAAGTGTCAGTCAACAATAATTTCCACTATTGAAGAGCAGGGTCCTAACTATAACCTCGTAGAGTAATAATTTGCTCTTATCTTTGTACATATATTCAACTATTGTGTGTAATATATGTATATATATACTTTAGTTAAGAATTGAGGGGTGAAAGGAGTGGGTTCTCTGGTAGCCAGAGTATACATTTAAATAATACTGATAAAACCAGCAAGGTTTTGGTTAAAGTTCTTATAAAATATGTCAAACAATATATATTGTGATTTCAGTCGTTCTAGTCATGTGGACTTGAGAACTGCTGAATTCTGCCAGATGAGAAGTTCACATCATCTAGTATCCTGTCTTAGTAAGTAGATAGTTATGGAAAACCTGTTTGGAGGCAGTCATGCTTACAGTGATCTTTTTTTTTTATTTTTTTTATCATGCTCTTCTAGCCTTCAGTGGCTAGGAGATTCTTTTGTTTAATAGTTACTGCTGATCTACTGAATAGAACTGCTGAGTTGATGATATTATGATTTTTTTGTATCTGTGTGCAGTTTGGGCTTCGCAAGACCTAATACCATCGAATGTAGTTTATTGTGATACAAAATGTGCGTGCTTTTCAGTATGTGTGTGAAAAACTGTTCCAGATTACTGAAGAACTGTTCCCAGCTCAGATTTTTAATAAAATTCATATCTTAATGCATCTCCATCATCTCCTCCTTCAGATATTTTTCTAAATGTACCTCAACCTCTTTGAAAATGGAATGACTAAAACTGCATCTAGTATTCATAACACAGTCTGTGGCCTCAGTGTATTCAGAGCAGACTTTTAACGCTTGTTTTCTGTTAATTTTTAAATCCCAAGTTTCTATTAAGCATTGTATTTCTTTCCTGGTGATACTAACACCCCATGTTTATATGTGTATTTTCCCTTCCTCTCTTGATGTGCAGTAACACTTACTGAGACTGAATAGCATTTGTCATTTTATCACCCATTCAGCAGTGAACCACGCTCTGACTTTTCTTAGCCAGTTTGAGAGTTCCTCAGGCTATTAGTTTTGTGTCACCTGGGTTTTTTTGTCTTATGTGTGTACTTTGCCACATAATTAACATATTGAAGGGACCGTATTACTCAGTTGAGCCTGATACTTCCTTAGTGTGACTATTTCTTTATGAAGAAAATAATACATGCAGTACAAAATCTGACATAAACCAATCACTGGTTTTGTTCTTAAAATGAATTTTTACAGATTTATTTTCATCAAGTAGTAGTAGTATTGCCTAAGCAGCACCTTTTTACTCATTTTCATCATGTAGTTGTACTTTTCCAAAGGATTCATAGAATAATGGGAAAACAAGACAACAGAAATTCACTGCTATTTAATTACCACACATGTTGAGTTTAATGGCTGTAAGAAACATCTTTAGCTCATTAGAGTATGGGATTCTGGCATATACCAACAACTGCGAGCGATTGTCAGGAAATAGTATATAAACTGTTGTTTTTATTCTTTGAATGTTAGCATGTGAAGGTTGTCTTTGTCCACAATTTTCTATTGGTTTAATCCACTGTGCTTACTTAATAAGTTATGAATACCTGCAAATCCTTGAAAGGATTAGCTGTCTCTGCCTGCTAAGCTTTCCAAAGCAGTTAAAAATAATTGCAGGCTGATTCTACTGACACAATAAAATTGGACTTGTTCTACATTTGATGTTCTGTTTGCTGGTGCTTTGACAGAGATAATATGGTCTGGAGGTATTTAAACCTCTGAAGATTCAAGTTGAAAAAGAGATCTTGAAGTTCCCTCTATTACTAGCAGCTGTTTTCCCTTACAGCTCATAGAGAATCAACATTTGTTTTATCTTGTGCACAATGCTAATGACCAAGGAAGTGAAAGGAGGAAAAAGAATTCAGCTTAATACCAGTGCATGAATAAGTGTCCTTCTCTGTAGAAAATGCCATGACTTATACAAGGAGGTCTGACCTGTTCCTGCATTGCAGTCTTTTATGTATAGTATTGCCTTTTCTGGCTCATGTTCAGCCAGCTGTCAATGAACACCTCAATGTTCTTTTCCACTGAGCAGTTCTCCAGCCACTCTTCCTTAAGTCTGTAGCACTGCTTGTTGTTATGACCAAAGTGTAAGACCTGGCACATAGCACTGTTAACCACGGTGACCTCAGTCCATCGGTCCAGCCTGTCCAGGGCCCTCTCCAGGGCTTTCCTACCTTTCAGCAGATTGACACACCCATCCAGTTTGGTGTCATCTACAAACTTGGAGAGGGTGCACACTCAATCTCCTCACTGGTAAAGGTCCTAAATTAGACTGGCCCCAGCTCTGAGCCCTGGGGAACAACTGGCTGCTGACTTGATTTCACTCAATCCAACACAACTCTCTGGGCTTGGCCAAGCAGACAGTTTTCTACCCAGCAAAGAGTCCACCTGTCCAAGCCATGAGCCACCAGCTTCTCGAGGAGAAGGCTGTGAGAGACTGTGTCAAATACTTTACTGAAGTCAGTGAAAACAACATCCACAGCCTTCCCCTCATCCACTAGGTGTGTCACCTGGTCACAGAAGATCAGATTGGTCATACCTGTTTTTCATTGTATTAAAAAATGCTTACAGATTTAGAAAGTGAATTGCATACAAAGTGTATGGGAAACATAAAAACTAGTACAAAAAGAAAAATATAATAAAACTATGTCTGTAGGCATTTGCTTTAATAAACACTACAGATTTTTAAATACTTAATACATTAAGAGATTTTTACCAGAAGTGCAACCTCATTTCATTATTTATGTGCATGTTTCCACAAAACAACATTCATCTACGATAAGATTTCATTAGGCATTTATGCCTGACCAAACTAACGAATGTGATACTAGACTGTCTAGGAAGGTGTGTATATATGTAAGTAAAAAGATTTGTACGCACTCTTATCCTTGAAAAATCAGGAGCTAAGTGACAATACTAGTATATATTAAAAGAAGAAAAACAACTATTTTAAGCATACCTTTCCTTAAGTTTAGTTCCTAAGAATTTTGACGGCATGTCCATCTATTTACTGTTTTTAGTATTGGCAGGATGTCCTGTAGTTTCCAATGATGTATGTGTCCTGTAAGGCAAGGGACAACAGAATCAAGAAATAGACATCTGACCACATCACAAATGCAGTTAACTCTGACAAGGCTAGTAAAGTCAAGAGTGTAACAAAGCAATGCTGTCTGGAAGTAGCTTTGTGTTTTAGAACATACTGGAGATGGTAGGACATAAGCTGGACAAAGAAAAAGTATTCCAGGCAGATGAATTTTCTGAATCCACTAAGACCATCTTACACCCTGAGATGACAGCATTATAGTGTTTCCAAGTGTCAGAGCTCATCAACTGTTTCTAAGCAGCAGAGAGGAAGTGGGAAGCATTCACATCACAGAATGTGAAGTATGTGCTGATGTCATTATAACGTAACTGCAGTAAAGCAGAAATCACAGTTAACATCTCACAACCTCTCCTACACCACCATGTTTGGTTATGGTAATAATCTTAAATAGATTCTAGGGCATCAGTCCTTAGGCAGAAGTTCCGGTGAATAACTAATCCCAGGACCTATACATGTTAACAGTTAACATTCGTTTTTCTAGCTCTTGGCACACGTAGTTATCCTGTCTATCCTAGAAGCTCTACCAATGATTGCTCTAAGTACCCCTCACTTAAACAAGCCCTGCTGTAAAATCAAAGCATGATGCATGAAGCAGGTTCTTGTGATTGTCCTCGAGATGTTATGATGTAGAAGAGATGAGAAGCTGGACACCAGGACTGCCATACTTGAAGTTGAATGAGCTTTGAAGAGATTGTTTAAAAAAAGCACTGTTAGGGAACAGTAAATTCATTGGGGTACTCACAACACTTCAACACCATGCAGAGTATATCCAAGCAATTACAAACACTTAAGAATCTTTAATGTTTATGACACTGCCAATATAGTTTATTCCATGCTTGGTACTTTGGTGACAATGACAGCAAACAGTGTACTGAATTCCAAGGACACTTCAAATTCACCGTGTGAAACTGACTTTGTTTCATGGGGGGAATCCAACTGGTGCTGAAACATCCACTTCTAACGGAACTCAGGAAGGCAACCAATAGGTAACCTGATCTCTGTTACACAGAATCCGAGTTTGAAGGGACCTCAAGAGATAGATGACCTAGTCCAACACCTTGATTGCATCCAGGTGGGATTTGAGTTACCTCTAATGAAGGAGCATCCACAGCCTCTCTGGGCAGCCTATGCCAGGACTTCATGACTCACAGTGTAGAGAAGGTTTTCCTCGTATCTAAACGAAATTCTGTTCCTGCTTGTGCCCACTGTGCCTAGTCCTGTCACTGGGCACCACTGGAAACATCCTGGCTCCATTTCCCTACAGCCACTTCACATATTTGTAGACATCAGGTCTCCTCTTAAGTCTTCTCGAGGCTAAACAGTCCCAGCTCTTTCAACCTTTCTCGGCAAGAGAGATCATAGAATCATAAAGGATCGGAAGGGACCTTGAAAGATCATCCAGTCCAATCCCCCTGCCACAGCAGGATCACCTAAACCAAGTTGCGCATGAACGCATTCAGGCGGGTCTGAAACGTCTCCAGAGGAGAGATGCTCCAGGACCCTCATAATCTCTGCTGTCCCCCGTTGGACCCTCTCCGGTAGTTTCCTGTCTTGAACTGAGGAGCCCATAACTGCAGAGAGTACCATGTACTCCAGTGGCCTCAGCAGGGCAGAGTGGAGGGGGCAGATGACCTCTCTAGACCGACTGCCTGCACTCTTACTGTACCCCGTGGGGATGGGCTGATAATCGCCGTAAAACCACGTAAGCCAGTGAGTATTTTGAAGGTTTCCTTGGCACCAGCTGGTGACACCTGAAGGGAGCCCACAGGTAGTTGCTACCTGCGCTGTCTCCTCCGAGGCGGATCCCGACTCGGGAGAACCGCGCAGAGCAATGGGCAAGGGTCGGCGCCGTGGGATAGCCGGCCGCGTACAGCCCTTTGCAGCAGCGTGGCGGCTCCGCCCCAGCGGCCTCACGCGCCCCGCCGAGCCGGCGGGAAGTGCTGCGGGAACGCTGACGTCAGGAGCGCAGTCCCTCGGCAACGACCGGACGTCGCGAGGCCGCCGGGATCCCGGAAGCCGCGGGCGAATAGCAGCGGGTGCCGCCGCCGTCAGTGGGCCGGGCTGAGCGCGCGGAGGGCGGTGGCGGCAAAGTAGTCCGAGGTCAGCGGGTTGCTGGTGGTGGAGCGGTTCAGCCGCCTGGTGCGGGTGGGGAACCTCAGCCTTAACGGCACGCTTGGGCCTTGCGGCTGCGCTGCCAAACAGCGGAAATGGCGGCGGACAAAGCTGCGGGTGAGTAGGGGGTGGGGGGTCCGCTGCCTTTCGCCGTGTCTGCCTGGGGCCTGTGCTGCCGCTTCTGCGGAGGGATATGTGTGGGCGGTTGGTAGCGGTGAGTGCCGGCACGTTCTGAGCGGAAGGAGAAACGATATGTTGTCGCGAGCGTTGGCTGGGAGGGTCCCGCGACACTTGCGCCTGTGTCCTGCCGGGTCGCCGGCTGGGCCGTGCGACAGCGGTGTCCTCGGCGAGGAGCCTGGGCTGTGGCTCCTGCCCGGGCCTGTAAGGGTTCAGGGTGTGTGTGTCTGTGTGTGTGTGTGTAATGGACTTGTGGGCGGGGCGTGCGTCTCAGCGCTTCATAACCGCGGGCTTCAGTGCTGCGGGTTGGTGCTGAGCTGAGTAGTTGAGGCTGCTCCCCTCCGAGTTACCGCTTCGGTCTCGGTGGATGGGTGGGGTTTTGTAAACGTAGGTCTTAAAAATCACTGTAGATGGAAGTTATCAAGGTAGTCTTCTAGCAAGCAGAGGAAATAAATCTCCAGTGCAGTCGTAGTGGCAGTCATTTACGCTGAGTTCTTACTCACCCACCGTCCATCCATCGTCCCTCAGACTGCCTGCCCTGTGCAGGAAAGGCCCTTCACTCAGGTGGTAGCTCCAGGAGTATGGAGACGAGGGTGACATGAGGAAAAGCTTGAAGGTAGCTTTGTTTGTGTCCTTTGGTGTGGGTTCTTTTGTAGTTGGTTTTGTGTGGTCCTGTGTTTTAAACTGCCTAAGGCATTTTTTTTTCCTGATGCTAAGTACGGATCCCTCGGTATCTGAAGAAGGTGATGGGAAAGCTGAATGTGCTGTACTGAGTGATGTGTATTAAAACTGTCCTGTGTCTGTTTATAATCACCATATATTCTAAACTTTAAGGAAAAAAAATACAATGCTTTTAATATTTTCTGTCGTTGTTCTGGGGACATGCTAAGTGGTGTCCCTCAGGTCCATATTGGGACCACTGCTGTTTAGTATTCTCCTCAGTGATACTGACAGTGGGTTTGAGTACACCTGCAGCAGGTTTGCAGATGATACCAAGCTGAGTGGTGCAGTTGATAACCAGAGGGATAGGATGTCATCCAGAGGTACCTGGACAAGTAGGCAAAGTGGGCCAATGTGAACCTCATGAAGTTCAGCAAGACCAAATGTAAAGTCCTACACCTGGGTCAGGAGAGTCCTGGATTCCAGGACAAGCTGGGAGATTGAGAGCTGCCCTATGGAGAAGCACTTAGGGGTGCCAATTGATGAAAGGCTGGACATGAACTGGCAAAGTGCCCTCACAGTCCAGAAGGCCAGTCGCACCCTGGTCTGCATTGAAGCTGAGGCAGGTGATTTTCCCCCTCTGCTCTGCTGGAGTATGGTGTCCAGCTCTGGGCCATTAAGAAGGCCATCAACCTACTGGGGCAGGTCTAGAGGAGGCCACAGACATGATCAAAGGTCTGGAACACCTCAGCTGTGAGGAAAGGCAGCAAGAGTTGGAGTTGTTCAGCCAGGAGAAAAGGCAGCTCTGAGGAGGCCTTACTGTGGCCTTTTAGTACTTAAAGGGAGTCTAAAGGGTTTTTAGCAAGGCCTGTTGTGACAGGACAAAGGGTGATGGTTTAAAACTAAAAGAGGGGACGCTCAGATTAAATATAAGGAAGAAGCTCTTTACAGTGAAGGTGGTGAAAGCCTGGAACAGGTTGCCAGGGGAGTTGGTGGGACATTCAGGGTTAGACTGGATGAGGCTCTAGGCAACGTGCTCCAGTAGGGGTTTTTCATCTAATGTGGTACTTTATGATGTGTGTC
This sequence comes from Upupa epops, assembly GCA_013397515.1. Classification (NCBI taxonomy): domain Eukaryota; kingdom Metazoa; phylum Chordata; class Aves; order Bucerotiformes; family Upupidae; genus Upupa; species Upupa epops. Next base: position 537,790 of record VZRI01001596.1, on the reverse strand, counting down.
CTTCACTGCTGATTTTTTGTGCAAATAAAGACAATGCTGGTGCATGGTTGTAGCTTTAAAGAGCAATCTAAAATATATGAATTGTCAGTTTATTTGCAGGACTTTAGCCAGGGTTATTACGTTTATATGTCATAGTAGAGGAGAGGAATTCACTAGGAGAACGGAGTATTTTGACATACGTTACTGTGGTGGGGAGACAGTACTGCAATTACCTGAGAAGTTACTTGTACTTACAGGTGGATCTTGAGAACTGAAAGAAAATTTTTAAGCTGAATAGCTGTCATTGCATTTGCAAACCTTCTTGTGATTTTCTGTCCATTTTACAGATCAAGGCACTGAGAAACATGAAGGAACAGGTACTTCTGGGATTACAGATCAGGAAAAGGAATTGTCAAGCAGTGCATTACAAGCTTTTCTGGTAAGACAGAGACAAACTCAGACTTTTAATTTGTCGCATAACTGTGTAATTACTTCTGTTTTGTTAGCACAGTTGCAAACATACTAATATCACAGGTAGCGTATGCATTTTCTTTCAGCTATGATGTGAGAGAAGACTGAAATGAATACTTCAAAAAGTGCACAAATTTAGGTTTAATCTTGATTCTCAAAACTTAGTAGCCTTCAAAGCCATGTAATGAGTTAATTAGAGAGTAGCATCCTGATTCTGCTGTCAGCACTGGACATGCACGGTCTGTGAAGAATTAATCACTTCAAGCTAAAAATGTTGTGTTGAAGAATTTAAAAGAACCAAACCCACTTAAAAAACAATACCAAAAGACCCCTTTTTCATTTTAACATCTCTGAAATACTGCAGCAAGTGTTGTCAGCTGTCCTGTTGTTGCATTAAAACTATTCTTCAACACGTAACACCTACAGACAGTATTTTCAGTCTGTTTAGTGTTTCTTGAAAGATTTGTATGTGTGCGTTAAAAGCCAGGTACCAGGTCTTCCAGTTTAGTTGTTTGTTTTGCCTCATTTTTGTTTAGTGTAGCAAGAGTCAGGAAGTGTAATTGCTTTCAGATAGAGATTGTTGTGTCTGTTATCTCCACAATGTCTTGCATAATTAAAGGAAGAATTTAAATAGCGTATTTTGAGGTTCCTGTTGTATGTTTCACTCAATTTTATTTTGCTGGGACTGTTGTTAAATGAAGTACTTGTAGTTGGTCCTTAAACTGACTACAGCTGGTGGTGTTCAATCATACCTTTTTTAATTCTTTCTAACTCCAATACTCTTGTTTAATAATATTTGCCCATTGACATTTGATCTTGGAAACTGAAGGCTCCTTAAAGGGTCATCCTTTTCCCACTTTGCCCACATATCCACATGTCTAAAATATCTTTGATCCTTTGATGAGTTAATCTTTAATTTTAGTAATTACATAAAGGGCAAACCACAGGCAAAAATAGAAGGGAAATGTTGATCTGCAGTTCAGCAGGGCAGGTGAATTAAGTCACCAGGAATGCTGAAAAGGTAGAGGTTCTCTAACACTTCATTCACCTCTGTCTATAGCAGTACTGGTGGGCTCCAGGCTTTGGTAACAAAAATGCTATTGAAACTTGCAGTCACTTCAGTTGAAGTGAAGAATGAAGAGCAGATGATGGGCTGGGACTTAGATAAGCAGCTGCTCAGTGTAAAGGTCATAGGGAAAGATTACAAAAACTAAGGAAATGAAGAATCTTGAAACTCAAAATAATACAGTGAGGAAAAACTAGTGTGACTCTTTCCATGGAAATTTCTGTTTGTAATGAAATACCCCATTTGTCCTTCTTCCACATAAGTCTTTTTAAAGTTTAAGTATGACCTCAGCTTTTAGGGTTACTACTCATACATATTAACCTGCATAAGTAATGAATTGTCTGCATACCTGCTTGATTCACTTGCTGATGATAAAGGATATTTTACTTTGGTTTCTAAACTTCGAGGGGATAGTTGTGTTAAAATGTAGTAGCCTTCTCATGTATATTTTGTCTCTTCTAACAAGTCTTTCTGGTTCCAGGCTGGAAACTATGATGCTTGTTTACAACACCTAAATACCCTGCAAGACATAAACAAAGATGACTACAAAATAACTCTGAATACTGCTGTTGCAGAGTTCTGTAAAAGTAACCAGACTACAACAGACAATTTGAGACAAACCCTTAATCAGCTGAAGAACCAGGTAGTGAAAGTATGCTGACACAGTCATAAATTCATAGACATGATATGTGCTGTTGAATGCTATTAATAGGGCTGGGATCTTCTGGTGAAATAGGATTTAGTAAAAGAATAAGAAGGTGACAGTTTTAAAACTCTTGTCTGATCAGCTAGGGTACTTTAAGTTAAGTTGTAGTTACTGATCTGAAGCTGAAGCATTTCAGTTACTAACCTTAAAAGGACCTGCTGTATTCATTCAGTAGAAAGTTCCATAACTTGTAGTAGCTTGTGGAGTAATAAGAAAGTGAGGATGTTACTTTATTGCTCAGTTGACTGCTTTCTGTTTCATTGCAGGAATAGAGGTTTTTTTGCTGGATTTGTGTGGAACAACAGTAACTGTTACTATCTTATAACTCGTGCTGAACTGTCCTCAGACAGATTAATACCTTTGAATTTTTATTTGTTTTAAACATTTAATGCAATGAATGGATTTTTTCAGGTTCACTCAGTTGTTGAAGAAATGGATGGTTTAGATGATGTTGAAAATAGCATGCTGTACTACAACCAAGCTGTGATTTTGTATCATCTGCGTCAGTATACTGAAGCTATATCAGTTGGGGAGAAGCTGTACCAATTCATTGAGCCCTTTGGTATGTAGCAGAAGCAATAACTACCAAAGGATTATTCAGTCTTTCTCACTATCAGACAAATAATTTGTAATTTGCATTATATGATTCTAAAAAAGGTAGGTGGGCTTAGGAGTGAAGAATATGTTTTACTTTTAGCAAGGACAATTGTATTTGGGGTGAAGGTACTTGAGACATTTAGCAGATGTATAATGAATCTGACATGGGTTTTTGACAACTCTGAAAGGTATTTTTGCAAATAATATGAACAAACTAATTACATAATTAAACTCTAGAATGTAACCATCATACACCTTCATAGCTGGGTGTGTATTTGTTAAGATACTCGCATTTTAAAATACCCACAGTAGGTCATGTATAATAGTACGTATGTATCTAGATTCCAAGTCTCTGGCTTTTATGAGTTATGGCAACTTGTGTAGACGAATTTCCAAACTTGGATGAAATAACTTCATGATCCTTGTTTGATTTTAGAGGTGATAAGGCTGACAGTTTTGTGAGCATGTGTATGTGTGTGTCTCAATAAATTAAGCAAATGGTACTCTGTCCTTCAGTTTTCAGTATGCCTAGCAGAGATTCTCTGTGAATCCAAGTAGAGGCATGTTCATATGGAATGCTTTCAAGTTGTATGGGGTTCCGCATACATATGCAACTTCACCTCTCTATTTAGATATTGGATCTTTGGCAATGATCTGCTTGGACCAATTCTCAAAGTCTCTGAACATGAAATACATGTTAAGCTGTCCTTGGTCTATGCTTATAAGCTGATTCCATTTGAATTCATTATCTTTTTTTCAGTGTGTGTACTTATTATGTAGCTGTTTGCTGCCGTGTAATACATTGATTTTTCTCATAATGTTGCATTGATGCACTTTATAGTATATTCTTTTCTTTAGTTATGTTTTGAAGGTATGGTATGGAGCTGCAAAATCACTTTGGCTTCTTTGCTTTATACAGAAGAGAAGTTTGCCCAGGCTGTGTGCTTCTTGCTTGTAGACTTATACCTGCTAACTTACCAAGCTGAGAAAGCCCTGCATCTGCTTGCTGTTCTGGAAAAAATGATTTTGCAGGGCAACAATAACAGCAAGAATGGAAAAAATGAGGTAAGCTTAAAATCAGGAATGCCACTAAGTCTCTTGCAGGAGTATGCTTCAGCTGATTCCAAAATTCCTGATTTAACATAATTTTGAATTATAAAACTATATTATATCACTTGTAACTAGAGGCAGCAACTATATACAGTAACCATTTATTCCTTCTCTTTCACCCTTTTCTCTTGCTCCCAGGGAGATGAGAAGCATCTCTTCAGTCAGGGACTTGCATTGGAAAGACAGCTGTTATCAGGGTCAAATATACACAGTTTTCTTTGTTTGCCTTGGGCTGTGATCATATGAGAGTCTTAAGTTTGAAGTAAAAGCCAGTATCAGAGAGAGATTGCAATTGTGTGTCATAGTACAGGAAATCAAGCATCTAGTTTATACAGTACCTGAAAGTGAGCCATACTTTCACACGTAACTCACAGAATGAGTAGCAGCTTAGAAGTTAAGACAGTTTGGCCTTTCCCTTTTGATAGGATGTCACACTTAAAATCTGTCTTTTAAATGTATAGCAGTTCTACTGAAGAAAATATTAAAGCGAATCTAGAATGTACATACCACAGAATCATTAGGAATCAGAAGGGACCTTGAAAGATCATCTAGTTCAATCCCCCTGCCACAGCAGGATCACCCAGACCAAGTCCAGGCGGGTTTCAAATGTCTCCACACCCAGCTTTGTATTATCAGCAAACTTGCTGACAGTGCACCCCAATCCCTCATCAAAGTCATTAATGAACAGATTGAATAGGACCGGTCCCAGTACTGATTCCTGGGGGACTCTGCTAGGTACAGGCCTCCGACTAGACTCTGTCCCATTGACCACTACTCTCTGGCTTCTGTCCTGCAGCCAGTTCATGATCTACCTCGCTACCCAACCATCCAATCATAGAATCATTAGGGATCAGAAGGGACCTTGAAAGATCATCTAGTTCAATCCCCCTGCCACAGCAGGATCTCCCAGACCAAGTCCAGGGGGGTTTCAAATGTCTCCAGAGGAGACTCCACAAACCCCCAGGGCAGCCGTCTCCCCTGGTGAAGCCATGCTAACTGTCCCTAATGACCCTCTTGTCCCTGATGTGCCTAGAGACAGCATCCGGGACAAGTTGTTCCATCAGCTTTCCTGGGATGGAGGTGAGGCTGTGACTGGTCTATAGTCACCTGGGTCCTCCTCCTTACCCTTTTTGAAGATTGGAGTGACATTTGCTAACCTTCAGTCCCTAGGCACTTCTCCTGATCCCCATGACTTAGAAAAGATAATGGAGAGTGGCTTAGCAATGACTTCCGCTATCTCCCATAGCACATGAGGGTGCATCCCATCAGGATTTCGTTCTGGGTAAGAGAATTCTAAAATAAGTCAACTGCAAAGCAACAGTGGAACACTAATGTTGATAGAGAATTCTGCTCTTCGTGGTCTGGTGTTGGTTGTGGACTCTGATAAGCTGAAGTTAGAGGAGGTGGGATGTCTGTTTTTTTTAATGTAAAACATGTATCTACTTGTGTGATCGGTAAAATAGCTCCTGAAGGAATCTGTAAACAGAATTGAAAAGCTGGTTAAAGTAATAATTCTCTCTTTTTGTCTTCCTATTTTTTTTCTTCGATAGTCAGGTAATAACACAAATAAAGATGCCTCAAATCAAAAAGCTGAAAGTGGAGCTTTAGCGGAAGTTGCTAAATCCAAAATACATCAGGTAAGTGTCTACATATTTTGTATACAAGGCCCCTACTTCAAGCTTTTCTTTAAAACAAGTGCTGTTGGTTTCGAGTCCAGTTAGCGTGAATTTGGATTCTTTGTCTCTCTTTGAATTTCAACAAAATAAAGAATTTATATTACTCTTCCTTTCTGTAAGGTCTATGCACAGGAAAACCTGAACTAATTTTAAAAAACTGACCAGAAGAACCTAATTCAGTCCCTGCAACTATTATAAATTTTAAAAATTGTGGTTACTTGCACTGACTTTATACCTGTTAGACATGCAGCAATCTAAATCAGTCATGGTTTTCATACCTTTCTGAGTAAAGTACAGCACACTGTACTGCTGTAGCAAAATACGTGAGAAAAGAAAAATGATTCTCTATCAGCAGTCACCTACTGGTGTTTTCAGTTTAGCAGGTAAATGTCCATGATTAAGAGATCAGAGTATTTTAATTACTTTGCCAATTTACGTGCCTGTATCTGTGTGTTGCATATCGAATGGCTCGTCACCGTTGAACACAGTGTGCATCTGCTTACTGTAAATGCTAAGCCTATACATTTGTGTGAAGATGCTAAGCCTATACATTTGTGTGAAGTTTGGATAGGTTTTCACTTCAGGGCAGACCTTCTGAACTGCTTTTCACTGCTATTATTAAGGTACATATAAAATAGTCTATTAATAAATGTCTAGGTAAGTTTCATCTTGCAAAACTGTACAAATTACTGTCTTCTATGTAATAAATGTAATTTCTAACAGTATAAGGTGAGAGCCTATATCCAGATGAAGTCACTGAAAGCGTGCAAAAGGGAGATCAAGTCTGTTATGAATACAGCTGGGAATGTAAGTATTCTTATGGCTGTTGTCTTTGTACTCCAGATCTGTTCTCTTAAAACTAAATTTGCTAACTGTGTTAACAAAGAAAGAATGGATGTTTGACATAATGCTTTATGTAGTCAGCTGAATTTGTAGTCTTTTTTTCTTCTTTTCTTTATGTTTGTTTCAGTGGCTTGGAAAAAATCACTTTATTGGTAGTGATATCAAAATAGCCGTGAGACTCTACGTAGCTATTATAACAAACAGGTTCAGTTTTATTTATAGTTGGAGCAGCACAAAGTGGCTCATAGCTGTAACATTTATAGTTCACTATGACAAACTTCCAGTGTGATTGATCCTGCTGCCAGTTCATAAAGGATTGATCCGGGGATATGCAGGATTTTTGGGTGGAGTGTTTTTTTGCTATTAAAGTTTCCTGGAGGCTTACCTCTTGCTAGAAAGCAGTTTCTTTTTTTATATGGAAGTTAATACCCAGACTTAAATTCAGTGTCCCAGATAAATGCTGCATTAACTGATAAGTATGGAATAGGAGGAGAGCACTTCCCTTTTGGTTGTAGTCTCAAGAGCTGCTAGTTTGACAGAAATCCTTCCTGGTTATGAGATCTCTATTGGCAGATCAGAAAGATCACAGCTCAGGAGGAAGTTGTTAAAACTCTGCAGGAAGAGGGGAAGCACAGGGAGCAGTGTACTAGAAGACAGGTGGGACAAAGATCTTCTTCAACAAAAAGATGATCCTCTGCACTTTAGCCATTGTCATGACAGTTATAAAGTTGTGTTTTAGAGCAGTAACAAAGCATGAGCATAGTACTTCCAAGAGCTCTTAGTTGAAAAGGATGCTGTTGCTAGTCATGAAGCTGTAGTGGATCTGTCAGGGCTCTGCAAGTCCAGTTTCCTACCTCTATTGGAATTTGCTTGTACTTCAGAATTGACTTTGGCTCAACAAAGAAATGCTATTTCTTTGAAGTGTCAGGGTCTGAGCTTGTGTATTTTTAAAACAGCAGCAGAGGCAAGCTGGTTATGGAGTAATTCAACATTGGCAGTAGAAATTGTAGAACAAGAGAAAATTAACTGTTGTTTTCTCCTCTACAGTCAGCACCTTCTCTCTTTCTTAAGAGCAATTTTGAGTATTTGCGGGGCAATTACCGCAAAGCGGTCAAACTTCTAAACAGTGCAAACATTACTGAGCATCCAGGCTTCATGAAAACAGGTAAAATAGAAAACCTTAATCCTGCAAGAACTTGAATGTGTGGTATAATAGGACTATTTATGTATATTAATTTTAATAATTAATAAATTATTACTTAAGAGGAGTAAGCCCTAGATGTGTCCTGGGTTTATGTGTTGGCTATCACAGAATGGGAGAGACCTGTGAAGATCATCAGTCCAGCCCTCCTGCTAGAGCAGGACATATTTTCATCTTCCTTGCATTCCTTCACATAAGTGTTGTGTTTTTCACTGTGTTCTTCTAGACAGCGGAGTGGTTGTCTGTGATAATGGATTTGTGAAGCTGTAAATTTAAATGAGATCATGAAACAAAAGGCAGCATACCTCTGAGTATTGAGATTTTAGAGTATATTCAGGAGTTGTAGCAGTTGTAGTGATGATTGTGATGGAAATGCAAATGTATCTGCGGTGGTAAGATTTGTATGCCATTTGATCATTTTATAAAACATAGGTGGATAACATAATTGAAGATTTCCTTTGTATAGGAGGCATCTGTTAGCACACAAGCGCTCCAGGTTTTCCAAGTAGTATTAAAACTTCCAGAACTTAAACTTGCAGTTTGTCAAATTGGTGCACAAGATGTGGAAATCTGTATGTGCTTATATGCAGATCATTTCAGGTCAGGTGTTCAAGAGAACTAGAATGGCACATAGAAATGTAAGTTACTTGAATGCTTGTGAGGTAGTTGTTACTGTGTAATCCATGAATGTGAAGGGCACGTTCAGTGGCCTACTAGAGTATACCAACCCACAAGAGAGTGGTGGGAGCAATTCATGGGCTCAGAGATGTGTTTGGTGTATGAAAATGGTCTTTTGCTGTTCTCTCAGGTGAATGCTTGAGGTGTATGTTCTGGAACAATCTTGGCTGCATCCACTTTGCAATGGGAAAGCACAATTTAGGAATTTTTTACTTTAAAAAAGCTTTGCAAGAAAATGATAATGTGTGTGCACAGCTGGGAACAGGCAGCTCAGACCCAGGTAAGACTTTTAAGAGATGAATATAAATTGTGGAAGAGGACTGCATAAATGAAAAAAGGGGATAGAAGCTTTCAGTAGTTAACAGCAAAATTCTCAGTCAGTAGTTTGCAAAAAACAGGATGTGGAGGGCTAGAGTTTTCATCGGAACTTGATTTTAGAGTATAGTTGCTGTTGCCAGAAAGATGACAGTGAAATGTGTTTTGCTGTTCTCTGCGATCTGCCATGGGACTGGGGCAGTTACTTCACATTTGTAGTCTTTGACCGTTAGTCAGGGAAATAGGACAACATAAAGTTCCTGTGATCTACTGTGCATCATTCAAGATATTGCAGGTGTTATTTATAGTCATGCTGTGACAGTAGGTGAGACCAGAAGCATCTGTGGGGAAGTTGCTCAGTTGTGTGTTTGGTGTTTTGTTTCTGTCTTTCTGTATCTTCTGAGTTAAAAATGTGGAGTGCAATGCTGTTAAAGTAGTGTTGGGAAATGGTGCACTTCTCAAATGTCCTTGCTGAAGAATTCCCAGAAATGTTCATCTATCAATTAGTTTCACAGTTAGTTTTATCCATTTGCTTGTGTTGTAAGTATAGAAAAGACAAGAAAATAAACATTATAGTAAGGTTTTTTTTATTTGATTAATAATATGTGAAGGCTGTTTTCTCTTCCAAGTAAATGAAGTGGTAACTTTTTAATTTTTTTTCTTTAAAATCTATTACCATCATGCATTTTATCGCATTTTCTTCCTCATGTCCTGTACCTAAATGCAGTCCTAGTGTGAAGACAGAAAATGTTGTTCTATGCTTGTTAATAATAAAGTGGTTTTCTTCTGGAATTTTTACTAGTAACCTAGATGTGTATTCTCACTAATCTGGGATTCAGTGTTGTTATAGCCTGAGTGGCAAGAAATGTAAGAGGTTAGCACTTAATGTGCTTCAACTTTTATCAGCTGTGGTATTAGCCTTGATGCGGAAGGATTTGGTTTCCAGGTAGATGCTAGAGAGTTTCTACAATGAATGGGATTTTGGATGATTCCCAAAGCTTCCTTCCTCCCCGCCGAGTTATGTTTTCTGCTCACATGAGCTGCTCATCCAATATGATGTAATCCTTCCCTGCAGGTAAAAAATTTTCAGGGAGACCGATGTGTACGCTACTGACTAACAAACGGTATGAGTTGCTTTACAATTGTGGAATTCAGCTCTTGCATATTGGGAGGCCCTTAGCTGCCTTTGAATGCCTGATTGAGGCAGTCCAGGTTTATCACTCAAACCCTCGTCTTTGGCTGAGAATAGCAGAGTGCTGCATTGCCGCCAATAAAGGGGTAAGTAGATCTCGCAGTTTCTTGTTTTGTAGTTACGAAATACACAGAAATGTGGAAATAATACCTTGAGTTGCATTGTGCACTTCAAAGGCCTGATCTTGCAACACCTGTGTTACCAGTCCAGCTTATTTTTGTGCATATGTGTTAGCATGTTTAATTTGAAGCTGCAAAAAGTGGATGAAAACCACGACAGACACAAAGTCTTCAGACCCGGTGTTTCATTGACTTTTCTAAGATCAGAAGAATTTAATTAGATTATTTAAAAGATTGGCACTGCATGAAACTGAAGCATGGAAATGACTGTCAGATCTGCTCTTCTGTACAGTTAGAATCACAGAATCATTAAGGTTGGAAGAGAGCTCCAAGATCGAGTCCAACCATCAACCCTATGCCACCATGCTTGCTAAACCACATCCAGGGGCAGTGACTCCACCCTCTCACTGGGCAGCTGGTTCCAACCCCTGACCGCTCTGTCAGGGAAAAAATTTTTCATTATTTATGATTGAAACCTCCCTTGGCACAACCTGAGGCCGTTTCCTTTTCTATCACTAATGACTTGGGAGAAGAGACTGACCCCCCACCTCTCTTCAGCCTCCCTTCAGGTAGCTGTAGACAGCAATAAGGTCTCCCCTCAGCCTCTTTGTCTCTAGGTTTCATTGTGTTTTTTTTAAGGCTACATACTACAGCAGAAAAGGCATGACTGAAATAGTGTTGCTGTTTTGTTTATGATTATCGTTATTGTCCAAGTGCGGAAACCTGTTTACAAGCAGGCAAACTGCATGTCTTCTGAGGCGTCTGGGTTTCAGCCTGTCAATTCAGATCTGTTTAGGATAAGACTGTTAAAATTCAGAGGTGTGGGGACAGGATCTTAGAACAGAAAACTGCTCTGTCCTGTTGTTTGCAAGTCACGCACAGACAGAGGTGATCATCTCTGGAGGGAAAATGGCCATGAGACTGGATTAACATAGGCTTTGTGGCAAAAAGCAAAGCTAGGACTTTTCTTACAAGGACAGTGTTTAGCAGTCTGGAAAAAGGAAATACCTTTATAAGACACTTGTTTATTTTCTGCAAACTAGCCAAAGCAGGCTCATGGAGTCTAGCTTTATTCCTGCTACATTTGTGATGCAGTGTGTGGCATACTAGAGAGCTGGAATTTATGTCTCAAAGCCAGGTTGCTGTTCCTTAATATTCATAATCTTCCAAGGGGAAAAAAAGTCTTCGTATGCTGTTCATATTAAAGGCAAAGAGTGAACATTTTTAGGTTTGCCACATAACAAGAGAGGCTCTAAAAACAGTGTTGTGTTTTATTTCACTTGTAATTTGGTTTGCAGTAATTTTTTTTGATATCGAATCATTTTCATCGATTCATTTTCATCCTCCGAATATCATACAGAAAAGCAATTTTACTGAATCAAATTTTCACCTACCAAAGTGTTTGGTAGATGGACCTCGATTCTGCAGTTTTTTAACAGCTTTTCCAAAATGTGTGGTTCATATCCAAATTCATCATATGCATTTACTGGATTTTTAGCCAGTGATATGTTTTATGATAGCACTTGAAATAGTCAGGGTAAGTTTTTTCTTACAACTATGGCTCTTCATTGGTCATTGTCCCAACCTACAAAGTTGTTAAGATGGTGCAAGGTAAAACAAGCTTAGAAGCCCCAGTAAATACAGTGTAAATGTAATTCTTGGAACTGAGAGTTAGGGAGCTTTAAGTGCATTAGACCCACCTCTGTGAATGTCTGCATGCACAAAAATCTGTTCAACCACTTAATTGAATGTAACTTTGTTGTGTGTGAGCAACTTTTTTTGAATTTGAATTTTGAGTGCTCTGCTAGCATTGTGTCAATTCTGAATGTTTTTGGCTGATTGCATGATTTATTTTCAGATATCCTAGCAGTTCTTTCAATACAACTTGGTTCATTGTTCTTTTGCTTTCAAAACAGACGAGAAACTGGGTCAGTAGGCTACCAGACAAGTTGTCAGAACTAATCTGTGGTTCCGCTGTGCACTAAAATCTCTCTGCAACACAAAGACAATAGAAGGCACCTAACCCTTCAGAGTACTTAAGATTTAAAACTATACCTGTAGAAGCTATTAAATCTTACATGTGTAGCAGGCTTCAAAGTCATCTTCCAGCTCTCATTCAACAACATTGACATTTTGGTCTTGGTTTTTTTAGACATCAGAACAAGAGACTAAAGGACTTCCAAGCAAGAAGGGAATTGTACAATCTATAGTAGGACAAGGCTACCACCGTAAGATAGTCCTAGCGTCCCAGTCAATACAGAATGTTGTTTATAAGTAAGTATGTTTTCCGTGGGCTCTTTATTCTCTTGTGCTTTAAGAATAATAGCTGTTTATCAGGAGTTTTAAGAACTGTCATGGAGTAGCTGTTTGTTTGGGAATCATTACTACTGAAGAGAGAGGCAAGCTGAAATGCTTGGCGAGTCCTAGTAAACATCATTTGGATGCCTCCTTAACGGTGGCCAGCAGAGGGCTTGACTGTGTGTTGTAATGAAGGCAGCCATTAAAGCTTAAAATTGATTCTCTGAAATTTGTTTCAAATTGTCTAATGCTGTCCTCTTTTTTTAATCACCTAAATAAATTGCATTTTCAGTAATCCACTTTTCTAAAGTGCTGGAAGAATCTAGTTGCTTTGTTGTAAATCCTCTGGAAATGAAATCAAGACAAACAAGATAACTTCTTGTAATTATATAGCTGAATCTGCCCACTCTGTTTGGGTGTCAAAGTGTAGTTTCTGTATGTAAGAATAGAAATACACAGAACTTCTCATAAATTCTGTTACATTAAGCCATGATTTCACGTTTTTAAGATAAAGTTTTCTCTGTGTTCAGTGTGTTCAGGTTTTTCTGGAGCTCTGATTCATTTTTTGAGTAAGTTTGCTTACTCACCAGTTAACTCCTGTGTCTCTTTAAGTGATGGCCAATCCTCCGCAATACCTGTAGCCAGTATGGAATTTGCAGCAATTTGTCTAAGAAACGCCTTGTTGCTACTGCCGGAAGACCAGCAGGAGCCAAAGCACGAAAATGGATCTAAACCTAGTAATCAGCTGGGTGGAAATACAGAAAGCAGTGAAAGCAGTGAAGCGTGCAGGTAAACTGAACTGCGTGAAAAAACATTTTTGTCCAGAGTAACTCTAGGCTCCAGGCAACCTGCACTGATTGATGTCCTTGCTCGCTGCAGGGGGGAGGACTAGGTGTCCTTTAAAGGTCCCTTCCAACCCAGTGCATTCTATGAATTTGGAGTATAGGTTTCTTTGGAGAAGTCCAGAGGAAGCTGGTAGTAAGATGTCTAGGGAGAGAACTAGTCGGCTACTTTTCTTACAGGCTAAATAAAAGAGAGGCTACAAACACAGTGCATTCTGAATCATTCTGAATCTTTCAAGTTTACAGTTCTTATCCCACACCAAACTTGAAATATAGTTCAAGGCTGTGGAGAATGGCACGGGTTGGTTGGTCTGTCAGTCAGAGTGTTCCCGGGAAATGTCCCCCTTCTTTCTCAAACAGGATAAAAGCAGGTTCCTCAGTTTTTCACAGTTTTGTTTTCCTATTTTTTAAGCTGTAGAGTTTTTGCTGTCCTTTTGAATGAAGTGAATAAATAGCAAGGCTTACAACACTGGGGTTTTTTTCATTAATTATTTATAGTCACTCCCTGTTATCAATATGCTGTTTTTATTCTAGCAATAAAAGTCTCGAAGGGGAAAAATTCATTGCAGCTCCACCTTCCTCGCCTTTGAAGAAACAGGAATTAGAAAATTTAAGGCAAGTAAATAATGAACAATACTTAACACTCTCTGAGCCCACTCTTAAACTGCTGTGATTCTGGAGCCATTGCCAGCTCTTTTCTTTTTTAGGTGCTTGCAATATTAAATCATAACTGTTAGTCTGATGCCTTTTGTCAAATGCATGTGCTTCCATTCTTCTGGGCTTTGAGTTCTAACAAATAGAAACTACCCCTAGTTTCAGTTCAGAAGGCAGGTCAGTCTGTTAGATCCCACTGTTACAGGCTTGGCACTCTATATCCCAAAAATGACAAAGCTGAAAACCTGGTCATGGTTGTGATTGGTGGAAGGAGTGGAGATTCCTGTGTGGTCTGTACAGTACCTTCCCTCGATAAGGCTAGTTTGATGTTCAGCCTCCACATTATATTTGTGTTGGATTGGGGGGGAGGGAAAGTGGTAAAAGTGTTCAAATGAGAACACCACCTCTTCCAACAGCAGTAAATCCATAGGTGGCATAAAACAGAAAAATTTGCAGTAGACTTTTTCATGTTCTCAAAGATTTTTAAACTACTTGTTCAGCAGTCTGAGTGGTCTCTAGACAGAACAGCTCCCATGTTTATGAATACTTACCATGCTATCTGGAACCTCTTTATATGTTCCCAACAAGAACATAATTTGCTGGTAATGTTGTTTCAAATGTCTGCCAGCTGTTGAAAATCTCTTTTACTATCAGTCTTGCACCTGTTTAAGAAATAAATCAGTTTTAAGTTCCAGTTACAGACAAAGCATACAGTAATTTCCTACTTAAACTCTTGGGTAGACACTGTGTTCCAACCTTACCCAAGTAACCTGTGTCTTATAATGACTAGCTTAACCTTTACTTTGCTCCACTATGTGCAGCAAATCTACTTGTGTTCGTTTAAAAGCTGGAATCTGCAAGGAGATATTAATTAAGTCCTTTATTATTTCTTCTCCAGTAGTAGAAGAGTATGCTATTTGAAAGAGAAAGCACTGGATTTAAAACAGTGATGTGGGTTGGTTGTGGGTCAGGGTTTTTTCCCCTCCTGACTGTTGAAAATGTGCTGCATGTGGAAATGCATGGTGTCACACTGTGATTTATGTTATTTTTAATACATAGTCTCTGCTTTCACAGTCAGCTGTTGTGATCTGCTGATGAGACCTGACAACATGTCAGGAGAAACTTAGCAGTTTAACAAAAGCAGTGTAATTCATGCTAAAGAACATCATGTAAGGAAAAGAAAGCCATCATTTTTTGGCAATACTTTGATGGTTAAATCCCTAGAGAGTGATTCTGCTGAAACTGTTTCTAAATTTCTGCAGATAGCTGTGAAGAGCAAAATCTGTCAACTCAAATGCTAGCATGTTCCTGTAGCCTTGCTCACTAAAGTGTTAAGTTAGAAAAATAAAATCCTTGTCTAATCAGGGAAAGTTAATGAAAAAATTTGGCAAGGATTACCTTGAGGAATAAGTATCTATTCAATTCATATTTCCCCTGTTAAGTCACTGGATTGAAGAACCTATATTGCTTCTAGAACTGAAAAGGGCAACTGAAATGTTTTTCTATGGGTTCACAGCCTGAGAAGAGTTTAAAATGACTGACTTGACTTCCCCCCAAAATAGTTATTAAAAACACCTCGTAGGAAAGGCCGTGCTGTTTGATACTGTGCACAGATTCCTTGAACAGACGACTCTCATCATAAGCAGTAATTCAGTTTCCATGTTTTAAAAGCAACAAGCAGAAGTCTGAGGACATCGGATCTTGCTGAGAATTTATGCACAGGAAGCTGAAATCCCAGATTTTTCTTTTGAGTTTCTTCTAAACAGTTCTGCTCTTTGCTTCTCATCCTCTGAGAAGCCAATTCTCCCGCTCTCCTTTCAGCCTGTGGTACATTTCTGCACACCAGAACAACCCAGAGTGTAGCAAAAGTGTAGGGGTTCTGGGAGACCACAGTGCTACGTTTGCAAAATGTGGATTTTATTGTAAAACCTGGTTAATAACTGCAGAGTTTGTTGCCTTTTCCTCCCTATACTGAACAATATTGAGTGATAACGTTAATTCTCCCGTTGAAAGCAGTTAAAAGAGAAGTATGATTACCTGCTTCATCCTGAATAGATCTGAACTGCAAGCCCTTGCTATAATGCATGTGATCCACCTTCATCTTTTTCTTACCTTTTAGAATATTTTGACACTTCTGCTGGCCGTCTGCAGTCTGTCGTTCTGCTTTGTTTATTGTATTATGTATTTTTGAAGTGTGCATACCCTCATGATTTATACAGTATTCTAGGACATTGCTAATCATTTCACAGGAGGTTCTTTAAGGAGCACCGTTGCCCATCAGAATGCTTTGTGTCTTCTCCATACCTACCCAGCTTTGTCTCATTTATCCACTTAAAGGTTGCAATGGAGTGTTTGGCCCTGTCACAATACTGGAAGCTGGTAATGATCGTCACCCACAGCTGTTTCAGTCTCCTCTTCCTCACAGTCAGCTTTCAGCGACTGTAGTTCTTCCTCACCTCTCCTTTGCTGGGGCTGAATTTCCCTGTTGAGTAAGCACCATTTCTCAACCTTTTGGACTGTTTTGCTTGCACTGAAGCATAAAAAGTAGATAGTTTATATCTACTGTTTTATTTACTTATTGGAAATCATTAGTTATTAGTGATGTTCTCCACGTGATTTGAATGTCCTATTTTTGGTGCCTTCGTAGTGATTCTGAAGAACTGAATTTGTTTCTGTGTTACTCTTTCCCTGGGAAATGCCAAGTCAGATGTTGAGTTTGAGTTCTGTAACCTTACAGTGAGTGTAGGCTGACAAACTGTGTTACCTAGACCTACGTGGGAGGCTGGCTGACATAATCTGGCAGTTTAAAAAAACCCACATTTTTCTTTGTACTAGTGCAGACATGGTTTTATTTAGGGCATGCAGAGGCTCAGTGATGCTGGAAGTCTGCTGTGCTCAAAGGCGACCTGTGGAGTTTTGTCAGAATCCTGACCGGAGTGAAAAACTAGTTTGTCTTTTCTCTTGTAGTGTAATTCTTCTGCTCTGGTTAGCTGTCAGGTCTCCTGAGTGTTTTGTTTAGCTGGCTCAACAATGGAGCCAAGGGTGCAAGAACAGTAGTGCAGGGAAGAAAATGTGGATGTTTTCCTCTTCTGTAGATGGCTGTTGCTAAAAAAATCTTGCCAGCTCTTACACGGCTTTAACAGTGCAGAGTTCCTAAAAACGGTGTAGGTTTCACTTCTGTTGTGCTGTTGTGTGGCCAGAGCAGGTCTTTTTTGTGAGTTTATTTACACCTTCAGAAATAAAAAACAGGCTTTAGAAAATGGAAGGAAGCAGAAGGCACAATGATGTAGAAGACGGTAGCAACCAGCTCTGCAGGCTTTGACTAGAGCCTAAGGGTATTTACCTGGTGATGCTCAGCATCCCTGCTGGTTTAGATGTTGTGCTTCCTTGAGACAGAGATGAAAAGAGGCCGGTTAGAAGCAGGCTGTTGGGTTATTTTGCCCCGCTCCCTCCCTGGTCACGACCTTTCAGAAATATTTTAGGTCTGGGACTCGAACTCGGGAAGCATTCTTCTCCCTCTTTCAAGCTTTTGTATGTGTTCAGATTTGATGTGACATCTGGGCATGGTGGAGAGGAAGTGGGGGGTAGGGAGAAACACTGGGGAAGTTTCTTATCGTGATTGTGCATAATTAAGGAGCATGCCTCCTGGGAAAGGGGAATAAAGGCACCCCAGGTCCTGCCACAAATTACATGACTTACTGCTGGACCAAAAGTGGGCTTGACAGTTGTCAGAAGGTTGACTCAGTAATAGCCCACCAACTGTCAGGAGAGCTGAAGGGCTCTCCTCCTCTTCCTCCCAAACTGGGAACCCGCTAAGAGGATCTTCTCTTCTTCCCTGGGGTAGGACAGAGTCTCTGCTCACAGCAAGGAATCACTGGCAGAGGGCTGTGCCCAGAGAACAAGGCAGCTTGCACTGAATGATGTCTTACGAAGTGGAAAATATCCCCAAGTACTGTGTTTGGGGAAGCAGGGGGAACTAATTACAAAGTGTGAAGCTTGGCCTAATGTTGGCATCCTGACCTGAGGTTATTGTTTGGAGATGGAAAATACGAGTAGTGTGGATTTCATTACAGGAGTTGTCAAGAGATTTTGCAGCTTTGGAAAGATAAACTAGTCTGGGACAACAACATAATGTCTTGGATCACTCAGAATCTTGGCAGTGGTTTACAGCACTCAATGGAACACAGCACTGGAAATGCCGAATTCTCCCGCCTGAAACATTTACTGGAGTGAAATACGTAACTGCTTAATTCGTTGCTGCTCTGTGTCTGCAGACTCAGAGCATGTTATGGGCATCTGCAAACTGCTTCCTTTTGCTGCCCTAAGAAGGGTAAGGTAGGGAAATACAAATTAGAGTGAGTTCGAGGCAGAATGAATTAAAAGAAGAGTGAGGAAGGGAAACTGTGCAAGAGAAGAGAGATCTGCGTAAGTTAGGGCCATCTCTTCCAATCTGTTACTAATGGCCAAAATGGCAAAATATTCCTGGTCTTCTGGTTTATGCCAGTAGAATATAAGGTGTATGTCTCCTGACTGAGAGAATGTGATGGGTGTTGTAGATAATTAACGCTAGTTCCTTACTTTGTAGTTCAGCATAAAACATTGAAAAGTTTATGATTTATTCCTTTGGTCCATAACAAAAAGAAACAGCAGCTGCACTTGGAATCACAGAATTCTTTATCCAGTAGATTGACTTTCCCCCCTCACTCTTATGGTTTGCTTTTTCCCCACAGGTGCTCAATACTTGCGTGTAGTGCTTACGTGGCTCTAGCTTTGGGTGATAACCTTATGGCATTGAATCACGCCGATAAACTTCTTCAGCAGCCAAAGCTATCGGGGTCTCTGAAGTAAGTCTGGTCATTTTTTTCTTTCTCAGGCCTACATGTTGCTGGAAAGTTCTGAGCTGAAGTTTCTAGTGTCTGTATCTGCTTACTGATCTGTATGTGAAGCGAAGAATTTTGTGGCCCGCTCCTGTTCTTGTTGAAGCTCTGTCTGAATGTTCATTGACATGCAGAAACATGAATACCCTCCGCTGTGAATGAATTCGGGATCTGTTGTTGCCGTTGGTTAATCTCTAGCTATGGGTCCCCTGCAGTGGCACAACTGTCAGATCTCTGGCCTGATTCACTGTGGGCTGTGTGCACTCATGTTGGCACAGCTGAGGGAGCAGGAATCAGCAGCTGGGGGGAGCCAACATCAGCCCCAGCTGCCAGCATGCTACTTAGAGTGTCCTTAGGAAACTACAAACTCAAAGCTGAGTTGGTACGGTACCAGATCTCAGGAGTGCAGGATTATCACTTTGCCGGCTGCTGTTGCTTATGTAGGGTCCATTCTTCAGTTTGTTTTTCAGTTGTCGTTTGGAGGGATATTAAAAGCTTGTTTTGTTTCTACCCAGAGGTTCTCCTACGTCTCTGCAAATTAAAAAAAGGCACCTGTAGCCCCATAATTCTGACCTTTGTGCGGTTAATTCTTACATCATGCACGGGACAAAACATAGCGGAGGTTTTGATGGTAGTAATCAGAACTGGTCATCTATTTGTGGAAAGCAGGTTCACTAGTGCTTATTTTATATGCTGTCAGCATAGTTTACAATCACAGGATCAGTTTGGTTGGAAGAGACTTTTAGAGATCATGTCCAAACATTACACCTAGCACTGCCAGGTCTCCACTGAGCCATGTCCCTCAGTGGTTCACGTCATTAAATTCTTTAGCTCCTGAGCTGCTTGTACAGTATCTCATCTTTTACACATGCATTGTATAAGCAAAAAATTAGAGGAGTTTTCAGAGTAGCACGCAGTTTAATGGAGCCAGTGATGCCATTATGTGCCGCAAGAAACACTGGAAGACATTGTTCTGGAAAGAGAGAGTGCCTCGTGTCTTGGTCCCAGGAAACAAGGCTTTTGTGTAGACTGGGACTACCAAACTGTCCCTGTTTTTCTACGTGAAACAAATTGCTTTTAGAAAGGTACATCTACTGTATCGGACCCAAACTGCACAAGTTATTTTGGTTAGCTGACACTGCCTGATGCTTTGTAATTCATCGCAACCAACTGTACAGTTGGTTTGAAGTGTACTGTGTACAGATGCATAGAACAAGCATGAACTTCTTTGCTCAACTCTGGTTTCAGATTAAATATTGGCCAACTACCTACACTCTTGATTGACAGGATTCCTTCTGTTCCAGAGCTGAAACAGAAAGCTGCTGATAGCTGAACTGCAAGTGTCAGAGTTATGTAATTCTTTTGAAATCTGTGCAGTTGGGAAGGTGTTGGTGCCCTGAGGACAGGCTTGTACAGTTGCTGTCCTTAGAAATGCAGCTAGCATGTAGAATGAGCTGCATTTTTTAATTGAATGTAAAGTAATTTAACACCTCAGACTACAGATCTGTCCATATCCAGGGGTGCTCTTGTAGGGATGCTGTTTTAATTCCCTGAGATAAAGCCATAGCAAGGTAATACCTTTCTGCAACGGCAGTTCCTGTGCATGAATGATAGACTGTACAGGTGCCGGTGTTGTCACACCAGTGTCTCAAAGCAGTAAATGGCAGAGCTGCGTGTTGTGGCAATACCCACAAATAAAATAACCTCAGTACAAGCATTTCAAGTGGAGGTTTTCACATGCTCATGTTAAAAACCGCATTGAATTTGTCCCACGTAACAAATCGTGAGGTTGTTATGCTGACATCTGTACCTAACCCTTTGCTTTTGTAGGTTTCTTGGACATTTGTATGCAGCAGAAGCTCTTATCTCTCTAGACAGAATATCTGATGCCATCACTCACTTGAACCCTGAGAACGTCACTGATGTTTCCCTTGGGATCTCTTCAAATGAGCAGGATCAAGGTTAATGAATCCACACTTCATTAGAGCTGGTTATGCTTTCAGCTAACTTCTTACTGTAACTTTGTGTATGCAAGCATAATGATGATTGTACGTTTGTTTTTGTTGTTGTTTGTTTTGCTTCTCTGGCCTTCCTTCCAAGTTTGTCCCTTGCAGGTTTGTCATTCCTTTGCAGTGGCTCATTCTGTAACATAAACAGAACTACTTATTGTCCTGGCTTCTTGGAAGGTAGCTTTTGGAATCTGCTTTTGTGCAGTGTGCATCTGTGGTTGAATTTGGGCTTCATACCGTCTCTTCTAGCTTCTTAGTCTCTAAACAAGACTTTAGAGTACCAGTGAAGTCTACTTACTTGATTTAGCGAGAGGTAGGAATGGAGAGAAATTCATTCATCTGTATCTTAATTTCCTTGCAGTGCTTCCAGGAGGGAGTGTGAAAAATGCTTTGGAGTCCATCTGTATAGTTAAATCCCCAGCAGCTCTGACTGCAGTGACATGTCCCATTTAAACTCCACTGGGCTCATCTGCAAATCTAAAAGCCAGACATTAAAGACAGGGAGGCTCAAATGTTGTAATCTCTTCCCCAGATGGCCATGTTTCCTTCTTTAATGTCAGATCATGAAGAAGGAAGCAAATCTGTGTATTCTTTTTGTTGTAAGCTTTTAAATAATGATGATTTTTGGGGGGGGTCTTCTTTGCAGGGTCTGACAAAGGAGAAAATGAGGCAATGGAATCTTGTAAGTACCAGCCATTGTATTCAGCAGAGCACAGACGCTTACTTGGACAGGTTGGGATGAAAGTGTTAAAAAAATACAGTAATGTTTTTTTTTTCTCTTTCCTAACCGTAGCTGGCAAACAGACTCCACAGTGTTACCCCAGTTCAGTCACATCTGCACGAACGATGATGTTATTTAACCTTGGAAGTGCTTATTGTTTGAGGAGTGAATATGACAAAGCTCGCAAGTGTCTTCATCAGGTATTAAAAACAAAAGTCACCTTCAGGACAAATGTACTTCCTGCGCAGTGTGCTTTAGCTCACAGTAAATCCCACGCTTATTTGTGGACTTTGCTGAGCTGTTGGCTCTCTTCTGTCTGTATGAACCAGTCTGTTAGTAACATACAACTCCTTCATGAATCTTTGCATAAATACGTCAGGACCACTCTGGGAAGTGGGTTGGCTGTCACTTTTTGGAAAGAGGGGAATATGACTAGGAAGCCTTTTTCTAGTTGTTGGTTTTTTTTTCTGATGCATTAATAATTGCTTTATTTCAGAGGAGAAAGTTCTTGAGGGCCTTGAGTTTCTTTTTCTCTAATCAGTTAATGCAGTAGTCCAGCACAGCTTTCCAGTCATGCAAGCTATCCCACCAGGGCTCTGTAATTGCAGGGAGAGCATGGCTCTGCAACAGGTTCAAATTCAGTGAGGTTCTCAAGCAGTGGTCTTGCATTTTCCTCCCAAGACTACTTAGGCTCTGTAACATATGTAAAGCCCCGTGGGGGTAAGGTTATCTGTGGAGGTAAAGTGTAGTAGGTCTCTGCATCTACGATAAATTAATTTTGACTCCATAGCTGAAAAATGTTTGTATGTGGAAAGCTAATGAACAATCCTTGTGACACCTCCAACGTTCAGAATAGAGAGTGAACAGTGTAAGCTACCACCTTCACCTGCTTTCTTACCAGGAAACCACAGCAGACTGGCCCAGGAATTACACTTCCTATTAACATCAGCATACAGTGCTGCTAATGAGGGTGAAACAGTCCTGCAGTACAGGGCCACCTCTCCAAAACCGCTTTCCTTAGTGATGACATGTCACTTGTCTCTGCTCCCTGAAATGGTGGTAACAATCTTGTTGAGGGGACTTTCTAGGAAATGGGTGGTTTTCTTAAGCACTTTTCCTCCCTCCCCCTTTTTTTTTTTTTCCAATAAGGCTGCTTCACTGATCCACCCCAAAGAGATCCCTCCGGAGGCTATTCTGCTGGCTGTGTATCTTGAATTACAGAATGGTATGTTTTGTTGACCTAGATTTGGGATGCAGGGGGGGAGGACGGCAGCAGCCACCATTCCCAGTCTTTGTAGAGCTGTGCTAGTATTTTGAATTACACCCTTTAGGTCCCATCTCCAGGTTAGACAGCTGCAGCTCTGTCTGTCAGCACCCTCCTTTCCTGTTCTTACAGACCCCAGCCTTTCTGACCATTGATCCACTGAGCTGAAATCTACACTTTGAGCAGGAATTACAAAGCTGGGAGAGGCTTAGTAAAACCCTTGATGCTGTTTACATTAGGGAGAGGGTTTGAAAGGTTTTTCATTAAAAGACAACAGCCCAGGTTTCTTAGAGAAGCCAGGTCAAGGCCTGTGCATCAAGTACTGCAGCAAAGCTTGTGATTGTGGTAGCTGTCTCTTCCAAACCCCTTGCTGTCAAAGGTTCACTCTGTGTGAGGATAGAAATCAACCTCTACAACTGGGAAAGACTGCACTAGAACTCTGCACTGTGAGCAGACTGGCACAGCTGCACCCCTGACACTTTAATGGTTGCAGACCTGTGCCCCTTGGGGCTTAATGTCCAAGTGGTGTGAAACGTTGTGTTCGTTCCCTTTACTTTTCTCACACTGCAGGCAGAGGACTCCAGCATTTTTTGTATTCAGCCCTCACCAAAGCTTTAGTCATAGGTTGGAATTCTGGAAACACATCTTTCTGCAGCAGTCAGGACGGAGCAAAAGCCAGCAGCATGCTGGATTTACGAGCTCTCACCCTGCACAGATGTAATAGAGAGAGTGTTTGTGCAATAAATGGTAAAGAAACAAAAAAAAAAGATGCACTGAAGAGGAACAGCTAATGAGAGGGAGAAGCAGCCTCTTCAGAACAGGGTTTCATTTCTAACCAATTATTTTTCCAATTCACATTAGAAAATAAATACCAATGTTCTGTAAGAGTAGCTGGAGTAAGATACACTGCAAACACATTCTGCAGAGGTGAATGTCAGACTTCTTGCTTCAAAAAAATAGGCATCCCTCTGTAATGTCAGAGTGTGAGACTATATTCCGAGAGATCATCTTCAAGTACAGCCTGAGGTCCTGAACCTGGAACAGGTAGAATCAATACTGGAGTTTCAAATTTGTTTTGCATAGTAAGTGTGCAGTAATTTCAGTGGCAGCCTTCCTGCTCAGTCAAGAGTTTTCTGAGAGCAGTGATTGATAAATCATACAAAGGTTCTTCTTTAAGCTAAAGTTTCCTTGTAGGCAACACCCACCTGGCACTGCAGATCATCAAGAGAAATCAGCTTCTCCCTTCTGTGAAAACACACTCTGACATGAGGAAGAAGCCTGTGTTTCAGCCAGTCCACTCAGTCCAGCCCATTCAGATGCCAGCTTTCACCACCGTTCAAAGGAAGTGAGGTTGTGCTTCAACCTGCTGCTGCACCGCCCATGAGCGCCTGGGACTTTGTAAATGTTTTTTAACCCACGACACTGGATACCCCACCTGCTGGAGTGTTCATTTATGTACATTTTTAATAAAACATGTAAACAGAGCCTCAGTGTAACTTACGCATGAAGGACAGAGGGGTCTGCGCTGCAGGGTCTGCTCTGAGGGAGCATTTCACTTACCGGAAGCACAGCAGCAGTTTGAGCTGTTGTGCCGAAGCACAGCAGCCAAGGCCTCTGAGCTGTGGTTTTGTTTTCCTTGAGGAATAAGCTTTTGCCCAACTTTACCGTGCAGGTAAGATACGGTCTGCTGGGAGCTGTGATCCTTACTCTGGTTGAAGCTGCCCATATAAGCAGCATTTGCATCTCAGTTGGTAGCAAGAGTCCAGAGGCAGGCTGCAGAACAGAAAAGGCATCAGAGCTGACTGTTCACAGCAAGGACAAAGCCTGCAGCTGCTGAACAGGTGTCAGCACAGCTTTGGCTGGAGAGAAGGTGAGGGGGGGCAAAACGTAGTGGCATAGGACAGTGGTCACAGCAGGTGCTCTGAAGAGACTCAATGCTGAGGGACACTCTTGCTCCAGCCAGATGCTGGTGGTTGGATTTTCTTCTCCCTAGGGTTTTAACCTTGTCCTAAAGCAGGTTCTGTATGGGTGATACAGGAAACGCACATACACAGATTTGCCATGAAAAGTCCTCACATTTATTTGATTAAACAAAAATAAAATAAACTGCATAGGAACATTTTAAAGTCCAGAGAGACACTGACTTTGTTTTAAGGCTGCCAGTAGCTGATACATCGTCTCCTTGCTACATCCTTCAGCCTTCCCTATGGACCAAAGATACATTCAGAAGCCTCCATTAACACAAGGGGTCTAACATTTTGCTCTACATAGAAGTTTGCACATAACCTGTCATGCTTTCTTCTCCAGGTACTCAAAGCCCAACATCTGAAAACTGTCTCGTGTTCTGTCCAAGCAGACGTTCATGCCCCCAGAAGGGCATCGCAAGTTCTTGTCACAGTCTGTCTCATCAATTAGATACAAAAGCTCTGAGCAGCTCATTAAAAGCAGAGCACTGTCTGTCCTGCTGAGACCTTTTTATTATTATTTGAAGAGCAGCATGAGCAGTCACTAAAACAGACAAGAAACTGCAACAGAAAACCAAATCTAAAGGACTGGAAATCATGGATCCCAGTGCAAACCTGCACCAAGGAACGCCACTTACAAAACCCCATTACTGGTTTATAGGACAGGGCCATACACCAACATGCAATTAAACGGGGGAAAGTCGCTGTGACACTGGTTTCACATGGATGACGACCTCCCATTTTGTCCAAGGCTTCCAATTTCTATTTGGGTTAAACTCAACACCCTTGCTACTCCAAGAAAATCGTGCACAAAACAAGCAGCGCATGACAGGTAATGCACAGTACAGAGTCACATACAGTAAGAAACCCCCACCAACTTGGGTGACTAAGCACATCTTACAGGCTAGTTAAAAACCTTTTAGTTAACTTTAGAAAAGAAACTAAAAACAAAACCCAGAAACAGACATCTCCCTCTCTGAAGGAAGAGCTACTACAGTGTCTGAGAAGTAATCTACAAACCTATCGAGGGACTTTTTTTTAAACTAGTCTGGTAGTTCAAAAGGAAGTTACTTAAACTACATCACTACACAGACACTTAACATTCAGTCAGTAAGGCTCCGCAACGAGAGCTTAAAAAAATTATCTACCTGAGTTTGTAAGTTGATACAATCATCAATAGAAGGTCTAAGACCAAGCAGGTACACAAAGCAGTTTTAGAACCATTACTGGTTAAACAACGATGGAAAAGGATGCCAGTCTGGCTTGTTAACCCGTAAGATCACTTGGAGACATCAATGACTGTTTTCCACCATAACATTTGCCAAACCAAACACAGCAAACTGTTCTTAGGGGGTCTCCTGTACCCGCTTCTATTGCCCCCTAGTATGGAGTGAGGGAGGAAATAAGATGTCTCACCACAGTAATCTCAAAGTGTGCTTCTGCGACTGTATTCCACAGCTAAAACACAGGGCGTTGTGTGTCTGTGTAAAGCTGCATAAAACCCCAACCTACTAATTGTCAACTGCCTTTCTTGAGAACCTCTGAGCCCAAACTGCCACCCGGGAATAGGAACTTGGTTGCTTTGTCATGGTGGAAAAAACCCCATTGAGTCAGGACAGCTATTAGTACAATCACCAAGTCAAAAAAGTAAACCGCTATCTCCTCCCTTCAAGCACCTGGTACAGCGCTGTGTTCCCAGCAATCACAACACCGTCTTTCCCAGCAGGACACATGTAAGCATGCGGAAAAGTTTTTCTCTTGTAGAGAGAAGACCTAAAGGCCTTACAGGTGTAAGAACACTGCGAGCGAACACGAAGGATGCTGTCTGAGTTACTGGTGTCGTAATACTGAAAACAATTTCCACTCGCGTGTTGACTCTGAAGTGTTTCAGATGTCTCCATCCGGTCTGCCTGAGCACACGGCCATTGCTTTCATCTCATTCAGTGTCCACAGGCAGGCAGCAAACCCGAAAAGCAAGCCAAAGCAAGAAGTCACCGTGCTGTACACACTCGGTATCTCTTTCCCTTAACACGCTTGTCCCCCAGGCAAGCTGAATCCTTCCCCCAGGCAGATTGTTTCTCAAACCTGTCTGATGCTAAACTGAGGTAGATGATTTACTTCTGCAAAGTGAGGTAGAACTTCAAGAAAAAGATACTGGTATCTCTTGTGCATTCTGTACCACAGCAAACTGGGTTTCAATCTCCCAAGGACTCCAAGACCAAAGGTACATTCTTTGTCTAACACAAGTACCAATGCTCATTTTTATACAGCTCCAAACTGTTTGTCTAAATATCTCTATCTTTAAATAACTATTACCTTTTGGCACCATTTGGCTTCCACTCCTTTAAAAAAAAAAAAAAAACCACCCACCCCACACAAAACGCTTTGGCACAATATTGTTGTTTTTCTTCAGAAAACACAAAACCGCCAGAACTGAACAGAGAAATCTTAGGATCAAAGTTATGGCAAGATAGGCCTAGGCATCTGTTCTTAAACCCGAATCATCTTCGAACTGCAACATCGCAGACTCAGGAAAGGGAACACCACATCCATCTACGGCCCAAATATGCAGCAGCTGTCAGGTGCTGCCAGCTCCCCTTCTTGCCCTCACAGTTCACAGGACTTCCGTAAGTTACTTCCTAAAATTACTAAATAAAAGGAGTGAATTTTCTGAAGGACCCGCATTATCAAGGACTGAGCTGGCTTCAGTCTGACAGGACAAGACTGAACACAAACCAGCCGTCTTGACTGCTGCTATAGCATCTTGTTAAGCACAAGTCACATGGAGCCATTGGTTTAACCTGGCAGAGTGAAATTCCTCTGGAGTTCTCATAGGCAGGTCTGTCACCCACATTTGTTGTTCCCCAGTATCGGAGCTAGGAGGCACAAGCTCACCTCACCCATACACAGGTCATTTCCAGTAGTGGAGATGACCGTTCATTCAGTTTGCCAGCCAGCCTCAGCCTCGCTCTGCACCATGCGCATGCCAACACCGGGGCATTTACCCAAGAACATGCGCAGAAGACACAGCGACACCTCCACGGGGCGTCCGATACCCACGTTGTACATTCCTGCTACTTACTGTCATCGCATGTAACACACTCATTTTACAAGCTACACTACCACTTCTCAGTGGCACTGTGTGCTCAGCACCGCCTCCGGCAAAGATGAGGCCTTATTTTGGGTAGCTTAATAGCAGTGTTTCTACAACTGAAAAGCTCTACAACACGCAAAGACAAATGCTCAAAGTTTGGTTTTTAAGCAAATACCACGTAACTAGACGGACAGTAACTCGGATGGTTGCTTAATACCAGTTAAAGTCATTCTTCTACCTGACAGAGCTGGGCTGGGGGTTTGTGCAATGGCTCCACAGAAAATAAAGGACAACTTCAGCATCGGTCACCTCCTCTGTGATGCAAGCTGTGAAGGAGCAAAGTGGTTTCTGCGGTTCAACCCAACTCTGAATGCATCTCTTTAAAATGCCCGAAGAAACTCCCTCCCAGCCCAGAGAAGGGGGAAACAAGCACTAACGCGCGGAGTATTTCTAGCATACTCCAGCACCACCAGCCACTGTGGTCAAGGTATTAAGAGACCTGGCGTTTTTATTAAGACGACAGAACAAATGCAAGGACATCGCAAACTAAACGTTAAAGCTTTTTAAAGTAGTCATCTTTGGTATCTAGACCTTGTGGGCTATTAAGTTTCTGCAGCCCAAGTTGCAAATAATTCTTGGACTGAATAACGCAAGACGAACATGGACACCTGTCACCACTGCAGGCCACCCCCAGGAGGGAGGCAGCACATACACAACCGCACTCGAAAAAGTTGAAGATAAATCGGCCTTTCTCTCATATCGATGTCTGGAGTCACTACAGGAATTTAATGACAGACATCTGCATAAAAGATTATCCTTTAAAGACTTTTGAAACCATTCTGTCCTAAGATTAAGCCCAACTGAAACACGCTAAGGAGTTTGCTTCCTGGAGGCTTTGGCTGGAAGCAGCACAGTTAGCTGTGCCATCGCACCTCATTTACACGCTTTTCCACACCCTCCTTTCAAAAGGGGTTTTGCCACCTCGTTAATTCGACTTCCAGGTCCTTCGCTACCTGTCCGCACACACTGGGATCCCTACAAACCCTGGAAAGCTAAGAGCCTGGGAGGCGTCAAGCAACAAGGAAAGTGCACCTTGTGATCTCTCAAACTTGTAAGCAGCCTTTCTCTCTCAGATCACTTCTGTTGGCGGTAGCTGGCAGAACAAACCCCTTCTGTGGAAGATGGTTACAGCCCTTCACACCTCACAACGACCAAGTTTGTGTTTGGGGATCTTCTCTTGCAAACAGTCAGGTAAATCCCGTGGTGCTTCCAAGCCTAAAGAGTACTGACAGATGATTCCTTTCTACTGCAGAGGCAGAAGAGCCCTCTGCTCTTCCCTGCTTTGACCATTCTCGTCTGCCACAAAGAGCAAAAGGTGAAGCGACAGCTCTGCAGAGACTGCATCTACATTAACAGCTAAACTAGAACACAAACAACTGAAGAACAAACCCGAATACTCCTGGGCACTCAGAGCCCCGTTTTGCCAGATATCTCTCTCCTCTCAAAGTTTCTACTTGTCAGAGTTGCGTTTATATCCCTGGAAGGGCCCAGTCCCCCCTGCCTGTAAGCTTGTAAGGATCACGGACGTTTATTCGACACAGAATTCTTTGGTACCGCCCTGCAAAACGCAGCAGAGTTTCATCCTGATGCAATTTGCTTTACGCTCCTGTTGATAACTTCCACTCGGATCTCTAGCAAGAGGTACAGGAACGTCAACAGGCCCTCCCCACCTAGAAACCGCAGCAGACCCTCCTGAATTTGTCCAGAAGATGAGAAAATCTATTTTTGTCACTAGAAGTTATTGCAATCCTCTCGGAACTCAAAAAACCTGCTTGCCTCTCCAAAAGTCACCCTGACTCTCCAAAGCTGTGCTTATTTCTTACTTTCGGGGAAAGTTCTAGCAAACACATCCCGTGTCAGTCCCTTAACTCTACAGGGAGGGGGGGCAAAGCCAGCCAGCAGTCTCACAAGAGAGCACATCAGGAGGGTCTGAGCTTCCCTGATGCAGCGCTCCTCATGGCCTCCCCTGCCGTCCGGACCGGGCGCACCGAGAAAAGGTTAGTTTTTTAAAACTAATCCAGCTTTCAGGCGAGAAGGGCAGGAGAGACGCTGGCAGTCTACGTTAAGGGAAGCCCCCTTTCTATCTACACTTTACAACTGCACTAAGCCGCTAAAATGAACAATTTGGTTTAAACTTAAAGAATTCTTGTGCATTTTCATCAGCTTCGCTTTGTGCTGTTGGACTAACAGGAAAAAAATACACAATAGCGCCAAGAAGATGCAAACCCGCTCCTCCCGGCAGCGAACCCCACTCACTTTCACAAACGTTCAAAGTCAACTGGGCACAAAACGCTGTGCTCACCAGTAAAGCAAACACACTGAGGTATAAAAAGGAGAACAGGAAAAGTTCTCTGCTGCANCAAAACTCGCCACACGAGCCTCCTAACGTGCACGGCAACACTTGTTTGCGCATGAAACCCCACCGGGGAGAGGTAAAATGTTCTGAACCTTGAGCGTGTAGGGGTGGGGAGGGGGCGAGAAACCAGCGAGGGAAGGGAGGACAATGAGGTAGATACAATTTCACTTCACAGGCTCGCTCCCTGCAGAAAAGAGAAGTACATTCATCTGTAAAAAAAATTAAGGATGAGGTAGGTTTGAATTAACGTTGTATTTTTTCACTTTCTCTTAGAAGATTTTCCCTGAGAGTTTCTTCCTAATTCAGACACGGATTAGAAGACAAGAATTCGATTGTTTCCAAAGTCGACCACCACAATCATGCCATCAGGGGTGACAGCGATACCCGAAGGACGGTCCATCTGACCGAAGCCGCTTCCCTGAGCGCCAAACTTGCATAAAAAGCTACCGTTGGACTCAAATATCTGCACCCGGTGATTCCTGGAATCGGCCACAATGATGCGCCCCTCTTGATCCACCGCCACTCCCTGCGGGCGCAGGAACTGGCCGTTGCCCGTGCCTTCAGAGCCCAGGAAGCGTGCTGACTGGCAATCTGGATGGATGACCAGAAGGCGATGGTTGTTGAAATCTGTCACTACCAAGTGGCCCTCATGATTGAAAGTCACACCTCTTGGGGAATCAAAGTGCTTCCAGAGTGCCCCTTCGAAGCCGTACTTGTTAAGAAACACGCCGTCAGGCCCGAACAGCTGAACGCGATGGTTCCTTGTATCAGAGACCAGGATCTTGCCCTCTGCGTTGACAGCCACATCCCACGGATAATTGAATTGCCCATTCTTGGTTCCTTTCTCCCCAAACTTCAGAATGAACTGCCCCTCAAACGTGAAGATCTGGATGCGATGATTGTCCTTGTCAGCCACAACAATCCTACGCGACAGGTCACAGGCCACACCAGCAGGACGATCGAACTGGCCGGGTCTGGAGCCCAGAGTGCCAAACTTGTGATGGAAGGTCCCGCATGGTTTGAACACCTGGATGCGGTTATTACTGCGGTCAGCAACAATGATGTAGCCTTCTTTGTCTACACTAACCCCCCAGGGGCGGCAAAGTTTGCCATCGCTGTCTCCCTCGCTGCCAAAGGACAGCCCTGGCAGCCCAATGCCTATGTAGCTGCGCCCAGATTTCACCATGACTTTGAAGGGGCTATTCTCAATGTGCTGGTTGCACATCATCACAGACACCAGGTGCTCTCCCTCTAGCTGTGGGCGGTAGTTAACCAGGTAGGTTCCGTTCTGCTGATCACTGACATCCGCCCCAAAAAGGTTTCCATCTGGGCCCATCACGACCGCAGAGATCATGTCACCTCCTGAAAGACGAGGCTCACCATCGTGGTCGTAGCCTATCACCGTGAAAGAGGCCACTTTACCCTGCAGCGCACGCTTGAGGCCTTCCCCAGCGGCTTTGGTCAGAGGAGCAAAAGCCCCACTGCTGACAAAGCCCATTGATTTAATGGCCATATACAATGCCTGGTCAGGAGGAGTGAACATGATCCTGTCATCTTCCTGTGGCTGGAGAAGGCCTCTCACATTCTTCAGCTCCTGCACCTGAGCCAGCATACGGTCGCGAGCCAAGAGAATATCCATGGTGCGACCCTCCTCCAGGACCTGCTGGACGGCGCTGATGGTGTTGTCCAGCTTGTTCAGATTCTGACGCAACTTTTCAACTTGCAAGTAGAGCGACTTAGCCTTCACCTGGCGAATCTTTTCCACCTTGGGGGAGGACAGAAAAGCACACTCACATCAGAAAACACAGCCCACGATACAAAAGCATCTCCTGACATCACTTCTGTGTAGAAATTGGCTGTGCAGCTGCTGCAGCATGTGGATACGGAACCGCAGCACAAGGCTCTAAGAGCCATCACACAGAGATGGACAAGTGAGGAAAAGTAGTTCTCTAAACTCAGGATCACTCCCTCCCATCCTCCACCCAAACCACACATCGTTAACCCACAGATCTGATGCATCAGCCAGCCATTTGAGAGCTGCTTCTTTACTAACAGTTATCTGCTTCCTCAAACAATACTCTGTTTTCTACTTCCAAGGTACCAGACAGCTCGTCAGGGAGGTATGGTCCTACTTAGAAAGGCCAGTCTTAAGACTCCAGGGAGGAGAGAGGTTGCTGAAGACTTTCAAGAAAGAGCAGAAGCAGAGTCCTCTCTAATCAGAACTAAGCCAAGCTTCAGAACACAGACTGTCATCACACAAAACTGACTCTAAGCAGCAGCACCAGCTAATGCACACAGGCTCTTGTCACTCCTGTCTGCCAGAATGGTTTCCATATGACTGGGTAACAGACAGGGACTTTCAGGGTCCAATAATGGCTTATGGTGGAAGAGATGTTTAAGGTCATCTAGTTCTAACTCCCCTGCCCTAAGCACAGATACTTCTCACCAGACCAGGTTACCCAGAGCCTCATCATCCAATCTGGCCTTGACCACCATTCCAGGGCCTCAACACCCTTACAGGCAAGAATTTCTTCCTAAGGTCCAATCTACATCTCTTTTAGCTTGAAACCATTGCCCACCTTGTCCTGTCACTGGAGTGACAAAGTCCCACTCCAGCTCCTCTGTAGCCCCCTTCAGGTACTGGAAAAACCCCAAATCCCTCATCCTGTCTTCATGGGAGAGGTGCCCTTGTGGCCTCCTCTGGACGTACTCCAACAGTTCCACATCCTCCTCATACCGGAGGCTCCAGAACTGGACACGACTCCAGGTAAGGTCTCACAAGAGCAGAGTAGTAGGGGAGAATCCCCCTCCTTTGACCTGCTGGTGACACACTTGATCCAGCCCAGGACACAGTTGGCCTTCCGGGCTGTCTTCACCCACTGCCAGCTCACGTTGAGATTCTCATCTCCTAACACCCTCAAGTCCTTCTCCTCAGAACTGCTCTCAATCCATTCACCACCCAGCATGTGTCTGGGCTTGGGACTGCCCTGACCCAGCAGTAGGATCCTGCACTTGGGACTTGTTGAACCTCATGCAGTTTGCAGGGCCCTCCCTGCAAATGAGTTTGCACCTCATTTTTCCATGTGCCTCAGCATAGTTTGTGATGTTGCCAGGCACAGAGGCGACACTGACTGGCCTGTAGTTCCCTGGGTTAGCTCTTTCCTCCCTGTTTAAAAACGTGGGTTATGTTTCCTCTTTTCCAGTCTGTGGAAAGTTCCCTGGACTGCCATCACTTCTCAGTCACAGCAAGCTATTGTTCTAACCTCAGGATGCTTGAGAGTCACTTTAGAACACACAGAAGGCTGCTGCCAGTTCCTGCTTGGAGGACAAAACCAAATAAAATAGTTTGAAACTCAGAAGGTTATGTAAAACTTGAGTTTGCCTTAACTTGAGACAACAACCACCTGGGACCACTGACACACGTGCTTTGTAAAGCTAACAAAACTAATGCTTTATTATTGCAAAAAATACACATCCTCACATATGAGTACCTGCCTGCCTACAGAACAGCTCCAGCAGTGTGCTCCACATGTAGGAAGAGTCAGTCTGAAGGCACGCTGGTCACACACTATGTAACAGATGTACAAGCACACATTTCATTTTAAGTTAGGGCATCCAGGTTTCCAGCTGTTAAGAGCCAGAAACACTTCCTGCAATAGATTTCCAAAAAATATTACTGCTCTTCAGTCTCAGCTTAATCCCCGGCCTCAGCTTTGGTACCCAAAAATATTCACTAGCACTCTTCACATGAAGATGGAACACAGTACACTTGGCGTTTCCATCTTCATCTAGCTTTATACTTCGTCTCAGTGCAGATGCTCCAGTAAAGCGCCTTCCTGTGGCCTCCTGAGACAGATAGCTGTGCAGCTGCTGTTACTGCCCCCGTGCCTCCAAAGACAACCTTCCTCAGGATGCTTGGCAGCCTTAGCAGTGGCAAGCAGACCACTCTCCCTCAACCCCAACGCCTCCAGAAAGGCAGCACTATAGGAGCACAGTTACTATATGAAGTGTGCGTTTTTCACCTTGCCATTGACACTTACAACCGAAACAGGAAGGTTCTTTATAACTAAATCTCACTGCAGTTCAAGCAGTCCTATGTTATGTATATATGTACCACACTGGTCATTTTGCTGGCAACAGGTAGTGAAGATAGAATTACCATTCCAATCAATGCTGATGAAGCAGCAGCACAGGTGAAACACTAAGTGGGACTGCACTGCTTCTTGCCTTACGAACCGTAAGCACACAGCATCCCACCTGGCTCTGACAGCACCGGCAGCTGCTGGCCACAAAGCACCTGGTTTCCTGTCACACCTGATCTGGTCTAAATTCCTACCCACAGCAGCATTCTGAATTTGCTCCTGAACTCTCCCCCATCTGGACCACACATTTCTGTTCCATCATACCACTGCTTGTAATCATGTGGTCACAGGACAAGCTGCTGTGACTCACTGATCTAAACCAACCTAACCCAACAGCACAAAGTAGGTTCCTGTTCAGTTCTACAAGTAGGACTCACAGGGCCAATCCAAGCTGCTAAGCAGAGAAAAGCCATAACCGTTTCCAGAATAAGAAACTTGGCTGTTACTGCTTCTCTCAAAACCACATGCATCCATCATGTCTGCAGTAAGTGCAGGAGCTTGGGATTGTGCAGATACTCTTGCTGAAGAGTAGTATTCTGCTAGTAAAGGAAATCAAAAGGACGCTATCTTGTTTCAGAGAAAGGTTTTGGGTGTGAGGACAACAGAAGTCTTGCAGAATTTCTGCTAGCCTTTTTTAAAAGGACACAGCTGTTACAGCTCAGCTCCTGTCCTTGCTCATGAGCAGGGTCCATACACTGCATACCTAGTTATGCAGCAGCCTACTGAAGAGGTTTTAAAGATGTTCTCGAAACAAGGTGTTTGAATTAAGGTGGTCTGTTCTCCGGTCAGCTCAGCGCCGACATGCGAGGCACAGCTGGCTGAGCCAGCAGGGGGAGTGCCCACCCTACTTGTGGGGTTGAGTTTGTGTGAGTCTCTACCAAACCCCCAAAATCAAATGGGGCCACAATCCAGCGTCCTGCTACCTGCAGAAAAATGAACTCTCAGTAAACTGCAGTGTTTCAGTGTAGTGTTCCCTGAGAGGATCAGAACCTGGCCGTGTACTAGGTAACAAAGGTGTTTTACTTTTGAAAAGGCACTGGTCAGCAGTTTAAGCCACAAATCTAAGGGGCTTACCTTCCACAGCAGCTCACATTCTCGCTCTTCCAAGGCCTTCTTATGTCTAGTCGTGACTGCTTTTACTTCAGACTGTACCACCTTCGCTTTCATCTCAACCTGCTCTGCCACAGCCTGAGCCTGTTCAATGCTCAGCTGGGGAGGGGAAAAAAAAAAACCACAATACACTTAGGGCTCAAACACATAGATCAGAAATGCACCAGAGAACTGCTGCTTCCGTTTCACCCTGCTTTCAGGTGAAGGCATAAAGCAACCAGTGGTTTTTAGTATCTTTTGCCTATTTCACACCTCAGTCTGAAAATGGAGATTTAAACTACCTAGAGCATGGACTTCAGTCGTTGCTGTACTGTGCTCTGACTCCACAGCGCTGAACTCCCTGTGCCATTCCACTGAGTAGCTATGAACTCAAGAGGCCCATGTGGAAATTCATACTCATGCTTTCCTATTTGTCTTGTCTCTCAAAATGGTTCAGACTAGTGATGGTTCTGCTTCCAGCAAGCAGTGACACACTAAGGAGCAGACTTTTATCTGTGTATCTGAGCCATACAGGAACACCCCAACAACATGTGGGCTATTTGCTTTTAAATACAGCATTTCACATGAACTTCACGTCTTTCCATCACTCTGGTCTGAGGAACTGGTCCATTTCAGAACCCAAGTTGTTTCAGATGAAGTAGCCAAGGAATGCTCTGGCAGAAAGCCCATTTCATCTTCAGAAACACACAAAGTATAAAGTGGGCAAACCCAGAACTATACAAGGCTTGCACACTCTGCACGCTTGCAGGTGACACTAAGATGAGTTGGTGGCCAATATGCTAGAGGGATAGGATGTCATTCAGAGGGATGTGGACTACCTGCAAACGTAGGATTATGTGAACCTCGTGAAGTTTAACAAGGGCAAGTGCAATGTCCTGCCCACAGGTAAAGTCAATCCTTGATATCACTATAGGCTGGGGATGATATGACAGACACCAGCCTTGCTGAGGACTTTGTGCTACTGGTCAACAAAAAGCTGGACACAAGCCAACAATGCACCCTTACAGCCTAGAAGAGCAATCACATCCCGGGCTGCATCAAAAGAAGGGTTGCCAGCAGGTCAAGAGAGGTGATTCCCCCCCCAGAGCACTATGTCCAGCTTCCAAGCTTTGAATCCCTCAGAACACGACAGACACCAACCTGTCAGGGTAGCGTGAAGATGAAGGCCATGGAGATGATCAGAGGGATGGAACATCTCCACTATGAGGACAGCATCAGAGCACTGGGGTTTTCCAGCCTGGAGAAGCTCCAGACCTTAATGCAGCCTTTCAATACTTACAGAGGGGCTTATAAGAAAGAGTGGGACATACTTTATCAAGGATTAATGGTGTTAAAGTAAATGAGGGGAGATTTTGATGCACAACAGCGCTCTCATTCACAGGTACGACATCCCACAAGGAAGCTTCCACTGAAGGGCAGAGGCTCTGTGCAGCAGATTAGTTTCCTCATCTGGCTGGACAAGTTTTTAAAGCACCTCTCTGCCTCCTCACTTGAATGAAGGATGTTAACCTCCTCAACCATTTGGGAGGGTAGAGGCACTACCTTAATGTCTGACCTGCCTTACCATGAACTTCTAAACCCTGCAGTGCTGGCAGAAGGGTCAGTCTCCTGTGTTATGCACATGATTAGTCTCACTGCATTAATTTAAATGTGGAAGCCTATGCTGTTAGATACCAAGAAAAACTACTCTAAGATCAGCTCCAACAGCTGCTGCTGATAAAACTGCTTAGGACAACAAACATGAGTAGACCAAAACTGCATTTTAACAGGTTCACCTGGAAATTGCCCCTAAATGGGAACGAGTACTCAATGCTTTACAGTTATGCAAGTGCATTGGATTACACACGCATATGTACATATATACAGTTACACATGTATAGATGTATTTTAAGAGCATGACATTTTGAAGAAGCCATCTATCTTTCATCATAAGAGATTTACGTTCATGTCCCAGTCCCTGGAAAAAATTCTGAAAGAATACAGCTAAGTGTGCACTTTCATGAGGTAAACCAAGGCAGCAGGACAAAGTCCCCACATAGAAAGGCAGCAGTCCTCACTTCCCCCCAACCTATTAATTCAGTGTCAGCTTCAGCTGTATCCTGTGAATCCAAGTCTGTTTATGACAAGGCAAAAAACAATAGTCACTACTGAGTGACTCACTTCCCGCAGGTTAATTCCCTATGTAAATTCCTTCTGCAGTTCAAATCACTATCCTTGCCAGGTATTTATTTTCGCATTATGAAACATCACTGAGAACACAGAAACAAGCAGTTACAGTACGCATCTGTGTACAGAGCAACCCTTGTGCTGAGGTAGTGCCAGATACTCTGCAGACGCAGGTTGTAAGTTCCACACTAATCCGATCAAGGTATTTGGTGTGACCAGAATCCTAGGTGCTGGATGCTGTACATGCATAGAGGGCGGCTGAAAATGAGTGTCAGTTGTCGAAGCAAAACCAGGCTTGGTACTGCTTTACAAGATCAGAGCTTTCTTCAAAACTTCTTCATGCTCAAATATACTTGTACAGAGCTTCATATATATTGAGATTTACATGACAGGACTGAGGCAAGAATGTGAAACCCTGAACAGCAGTTTGTTTTCACATCCACAGCCACTTCAGTCTGAGACTGCAAAGAACTGAAGGGGCAACAAGACTGACAACCAAAGCAGTGCTTTTTGCCTTGACACCTCGCCCTGGCGAGCCATGGGGAGAAGGAAGGGGTAAGAGCTATTCAAATAGGGAGTATCTTACTTGAATAGCTTGTCGTCCTTGCTGAGCATCTGCCAGAAGCTGAATGGTGAGAGTCCGAGAATCCTGCAGGGCATCTTGGAGGTAGATAAAACTGTGACCCATGTGTCTGCCCATGGTACATTCCCGACATATGGGGACAGAACAGGTATCACAGTAGAAATGCAGTACCTGAAAGAAAGAAAAAAACCCAAACACCTGTATCACTATCAGAAGAATAATTAAAGATGAAATAAAGCTAAAGCCAAGATTAAAATAACCCCATAAAACCGAACAGCTCAACTATAAAGGAGATGGTCAGAGACAGTAATGACAAAGACTTTCTAGCTTCTCCACAGAGGAAGAGCTATCCTGCCTAGTAAACCCCAAATCAGACTCTAGCAGTTTGATGGAAGCAGCATTGTTTTCTTCGCAATACAATACTAGGAAGAGTGTCTGCATCAGCTCCTCCCAAGAGCGGAAGCCATCTGCCAAAACGTGCAGACTGGAGATGTCACCTATGGCAAGGTTTGGGTGAACACTTTTCCTGTACACACAAACACGGCAGTTTCTTAAGGGGAAAATAAACCACACACACCAAGAACCACCTTCCATGTTCTCAAAACACGTATTCCCGACATCCAGGACAGTGACAACGTGAGGCACAACCCCCCTTGCCACACTAGCAAGGCACAAAGCCTTTGCTGTGATGCAGAGTCTGGAGCGTTAGCGTGGCCATGAGAGCACGTGAATGATCTGGTGAGCTGTGGGTAACCGTCAAAACCTCATTCTACTCACAAGGCACCGGCAAACACTACACGGCCATCACAATGGAAGTCTTCGCTAAGCTGCCGGCCTAGGAGGTTCAATCCATTCATCAGCCATAACCGCTCCCATTCCACCCAGTAGAGGGAAGCAGCACACAAACAGCATCAGCTGTGGACGGAAGCACCGGGTCTTCGAGGCAAGCAGAAATCAGCTGTTTGGTTTCCAAAGACAAGTGCGGGGGAACAACACTTCAACACAAGAAAGCTGTGTGTTCAAGGTCTTGCTCATAACTACACGCCTTATTTTTGTTAGCGTGTACTGTTAGAAAGTCTGCTCTACCACGGCAATCAAAAATTCACTATACAAGGGCAAACAAGGTTTCATACTACCAAATAAATCTTAACATCACCAGCTGTTTCAGATGTGCCTCTCAGAAAGGAGCAAGAGCAGCACAAACACTGCACAAGTGTTTGAGGTGCCCATCTTCTCACAGCTGCCACCCAGCCGCTCCCAGCTCCTGCCAACAGTTCGTGAAGATGCAGTCCATAACCATCGCCCTTTTTCTCCTTCACCAGAATGGGGGGGAACGGCACAGGCGATTTCCTCAGCCAGCCTGTGCTGTATAAAGTGACTTTTTAAGCTCCTGTAAGCACAGCAGCTGAAGGGGTAATAAGGGCTAATTTCTCACAGGGCTGTGTTTGTGCACACATCAAGATTTTCCTAAATACCTGTTCAAGGTTTTTGGTGTAGCAAAGCTGGATCATTCCATTACATTTTGCTTCTGTTCTAATACTAAGCCCCCAGGCATTGCCTTAGATGCCTGTAAGAAGCAGCCTTGCCTCTGATATTCATTCTTCAAAAACACATCTTCACTATCCAAGTCTTTATGTGATGTTTGCTTGCTTATGCAGCTATGTATTTTGCTGTTGAAATTACAGGGAATGTCTACCACATGTTGCTGAATAACTACTACTTCAACTAGGAAGCTGAGAGAGAACGAAAACCGAGACAAGGTATGAATCCACGACACCTAGACAGCAGGGGTTTGGGGCCTCAGTCAAGCCGAGGAGAAAGGAGAACAGTGACCACACGAACAGAAGTCCAAAAGCAAGTTAAATCCGTTACTAGCCATCCAAAATAGTCAACAACAAAAGTAAAACCTCTTGTAAATCACCGCCGGTCAGTCCTGTCACCTGGGCACTTCTGCCTCAAAGTTACAGCATTCAGTGGTGAGGAGTCATCCAGCTGTTCCATCACCTCTAGCCATCCACCTAAACGTGGGGAAAACGATCCCTCCAGAATTCAGATGAGATCACATAAGGGCAGGGCAGTTTGTGAACAGAGCCACTGATAAAGCGTTCCCGGGTAAACAAAAAGGTGAAAAACACCCAAAATTTAAATCTGAAAGCACGACAGTTAACAGGCTAGGGTGGAAAGCAGCAGACGTCTCCATCACTGTACCGTAATGTAAAACACAGAAGCAATCACAAAGACCTAGATCTTCCTGCTTTCAGCAGCAAAAGAAACTAAGGAACTAGCTACTAGACCAGAACCAGAACCGGAGAGTTATCCGGCCTTAAGGTGTCTAGGAGAAAACTCCTTTCTGGAAAGAAAAGCTGCAACAGAAACCCCAAACTCAGCAGAGGTACAAGAAGGACAACTCTACCACTGCGGTCTGTCTCACACACTGTGAGGAGCACCTAACAGGCTGTGCATCACACCTCCCCAGCTGTACAGGATGCAACAGCAAGGGGCATTCGTGCCAGCCAGGCTAATGGAGTCTGGAACATGGCTTGCGGGTTGCCTGTGCTTCCAGCCACAACTAGGCATTTATTTGGTAAGCTCAGTCCGCTCACACCCCAGTCCCTGCGTCACAGTATATGACCTTTGTGGCTGTGACACATGCCTGTTTAAGCTAGAAGCCAAGCCACCCCTGCCAATGCACCCCAAAATACATTGCAGTTAAGTGGAACAATACATGAGTGTTCTTGATTCGTATTTGATGAACTCGGATACCTAAGGCTGGGAAAACCTCCTGTTCTTCCCATGTCGGCTGTGTGGAAAGTCACCCTCACATCCGGGTCGCACTGTTAGTACAGAAACGCGCAGCTTGATCCAGCTCCTTATACAACAAGTATTGTCTCGAAATATGAAATGGGAAGGAGGACTAGAATAATATTGAGTCTTCCTTAACAGAGATCAGCTTACAATACTCAGCTTTTAAAAGGCAAGAAAATCCCCCAACAAACAGCACTGAAGCCAACTCCCAAAACTCCCCCCCTCTCCACCTTAACTGAAGGGGCAGAGCTGACAGTCTAAAGATCCATCAAGCTGTACATTAACTATCGAGGTGATCCTGCTCTGGCAGGGGGAACTGGACTGGATGGTCTCTAGAGGTCCGTCCCTTCCAATCCCAAACACTGTGATTCTGTAACTACTGTCCTGTTCATTTCAGTATTTTCCCAAATCTGTGAAAAACTGTTTTATAAGCAAAACCCTCCAAACATGTTGTTTTTCAAACCACACAATGTGGCAGCAAGGCAGAAGTGAGGAAAAAGCAGTGACAGAGTTCTGCCTGAAATTCAGAATCGCATTTGAGTGTTTCCTTCAGTATTGACTATTAAGCAATTACATAAAACACAATTATTTTAAACTGGTGTTTTTCCAGCACTCAATCTGGTGCTCCCTTACTGTTCAGGGTAAGAGAAGAAGACAACCCCTTATGTTTAGAAGGCTAAGAACCGCCTGACTACATTAATTCAGAATTTACACAAAAATTAAATGAAAAGTCACAAGCAAGAGAGTAGTTTTAGAGATAATTAAAGGTGATTTATTTCAAAATAAATCAGCTATGTGTTGATTATTTCCCAAACAGGAAATATTTCCTGAATTGGTGCCATACAATTTTAGACACAAAACAATAAAGGGAGCCCACTTCAATTTAAACAGAATCAGTGAACCATATTAGAGGGCTATTCATCTTTTACAGCCACAGCAGCCCACGAAATACAACAGCAAGGCTATAAATGTGATTGCTTCAGGAAAGGCTGTACAGTGCACCGTAAAAAACATTTTACAACAGCAGGAATTCCTGGGTGTCGCTCTCCCCATTTTTTGGTCCATCTGCTTTCAAAGGGGGTAGGGGGATGGGCAGAGACGTTGTTAAACGTCCCCTGGGACTGCACAGCAATCAATCATCATCTGATGAATGGCCACTAAAGTTAAACCCTGACCCCACTCCACAATTCNTCCCAATACCGAGCCCAGACAAAAGCACTGGAATGTAGCAGGCACCACGACAGAGAGCCCAGCAGAAACAGCATTTATTTAAGCAGAGGTGAAGGATAAGCCGCCTCAGATGCTCTTTCAGCAATGCTCAGAGTGCCCTTCTCCTCCCAGCTTGCAAACACCCCGTTTCTCCCATTTCAGAGCGCACGCTGCAGCTGTCAGCGCGGCTACATCCCGCGTGCTTTAAGCGTTTGTTCAGCGTTTGTCCTCTGCAGGGACACTGCAGTGTCCCCCAAAAATTTATGTAAGCCGACGGTGTGAAGAGTTCGCACGAGGCAGCAGAACAAAGTCGCGCTGCTTTAAAATATGTGACGCCGCCCTTCATCCCCGGCACCACCAGCCAAGCTACCAGCAGCAGCCTCCTCGTTCGGCGAGAGCTGGGCGGAATGCTTCAGGGTGGCGCTGGAAAACTAGCTTTGAGGGTATGACAAAAATCATCCTACCACTTCCCGTTACTAAAGGGGCTTGCGTATCTAGTTCCCTTGACAATAAAAGGCACACCATGGCTTTGTGGGGTAGCACATCAGGCTCAGATGAAGCCGTTTAGCATAAACCAGTTTTCCAATGAGTTTCAGTCCTCCTCCCTCAACACTGCTTTGAATTTTTCCCCCCTACACCTCACATGACCCCCTCCCAAAATACACAAGAGGTGCCTCTGCATTATGCCAGCAGCCTCTCTTTCCTTTTTCCTAGCACCGTATAAACACTCCACCAAGGATGACTGGTTAAGAGTTTGAGGCGGGTAACTTGCAAGTTTAAAAGGGAAAGAGATATTTCTGTAGGAAATTCTGTCCTTGGGTTCCATTTTCACAGCCTTTCATACCTTGCTTCAGACTACAGTCTGAGCAGCATTTTTAGGAACTTTAGCACTGATGTGACTCTTGACGCTTAGACTCTCAGTATGAAGACTGAAGGTGTGCACAGGCCAGGTGACACCCCCTCCCAGAACTACAGGCACACCTGAAACGTTTTCTTTTTGGAGATGCCTAGAAGTCTCATGTCAACAATCAGATTGCTCTTAGAATCTCTGTTTTAACTTAATGGTCTGGTGTAAAAGACTGGCTGCATCAACCTGTGACAGGAAATGAGTTCTCCACAGCACAGATAATTGTCAAGTGTCTAACAGGAAAATTTCTAGAGCTATAGAGGCACCATGGCACATTACAGCCCTATACTGTCACAGGGCATGCAGCAAGTGCAGAAAGTTGTACCAAGTGGAATTAGTAAAACCAGTTTGCTATTTATTACATTCCTTTGCCACTTAGATCAACAGAGATTGGTTTTGGTCCATTTATAAGGTGATCAAGTGCAAAAGGATCATTGCACCCTCCTGTTAAATTCAGATTTCCTTACCCTGCCTGCAGTAACAACTGCCCAGTTTACAGAGGCCTAAGACTCATGTGGTAGGAAATAAAGCTGTGATTGCACGTCTTCTTTCCAGCAGCAGTGTTAGTATGCTTCCTTCCCCAGATGCTGCAGGGTGTTCTGCTACTTGCTCCAGTTTCGCAGCCACACAGGTATCTCTTAGACCAGCACGAGAAGGAAATACAAATATCGTAAAACCTCAATCTAACCAGCTCTGATCCACTGATCCCATGGTGAAACCACACACAGCTCAAGGCTGTCATTTTACACTAGAGTTAAACTGACAGCCATTTTACAAGGAAGCTCTGTACCTATAACCCCTACTTTTCCTCCTTTCCTCCCCTCTTTGCTGTTCCTGCAGTCTCAAGTGCAGAGATTTTTACAAACAGCAGAGAATTTTTGAATAAAATATTTCTTATCAGCTGATCCCAGGATCAGAGTGATGTCAGCACTGGCACAAACAAGGAGATAGAACCCACAACTGAGAGAAGAGACATCTGTCAACTACCTATTAAGTATCAGCTGAACTACAATACTAAGCCACACGGTTCAGCTCTGCTATTCTGCCAACCCAACCTCACAGCTGGAAGTCAGCATAAATCTTCTAACCCACAGTATTGATCTAAAGTTTAACTGAAAGAACACTAACCTGAGCTGAGACCAAAAAGCTAAACAGGCTGTTAAACCAAGTAACTGCAGTACTGCTAATATTCTTGTTGACCCTGCTGTGATGCCTCAGAGCTAGTAAAAACAGCTGCCTATCTTTTAAAAAGGTGACAACAGGGTCAGTCACACCATCTAGGTCATAAGCCCAGTTTTGGAAGACATACAGTTCCATTAATCAAGTTTAGAAAGTCCAACCAGCTGGGAAGGGAACAGAGACCATTTGTCTTGCCCAATGCAAACAGCATTTGCAAATTCAAAAGAACTTGTCTTACAAGTGACAACCATTCCTGAGGGCCACATCACTGTGATGGCGTGACAACAAGGGGTTAGAAGACAGGAAGTCACACCTTTGACTAAGCTAGTTTAAGGATGTGCTGACTCAAGCATTCTATGAAACTGCATCCTTTATTTTTTGAGTTAAAACCTTATGAATAAAACTTCATGTGATGACTATAGCTCTGGTTAGAGCCCCCCACCTGAAAATGCAGCACCCCAAGTATTTATCTCAGCACCACCTCTACCAGCTCCAGTATCCCAGTATCATCCCACCTTGCTGTTCATCCATGCTCAGTATGAAGGGAGCACTACACCACTCACCTGGACTTTCCCCACCTCACCAGCTATCTCTCTAGAAGCTCCTGGGTGCAAAGTAACTGCAGCTGATCTAATGCTCCAGCTGATTTCAGTTAC
This sequence comes from Upupa epops, assembly GCA_013397515.1. Classification (NCBI taxonomy): domain Eukaryota; kingdom Metazoa; phylum Chordata; class Aves; order Bucerotiformes; family Upupidae; genus Upupa; species Upupa epops. The sequence goes on along the minus strand of VZRI01001596.1, from coordinate 492,941 downwards.
CAATAGACTGGAAAGAGCATCTCAGATCTACCTTAACTAATCACTCAAGTTCTTCCAAACCAGGGGTCAGCAAGGCTTCATGTTAATAGTAACTCTGAGGTGGCACAGGTATAGTTATTCCTTTAATTACTGTGTAAGAGTGACCGTTTCTTTTAAGAAAATCTGGAGTCTGTTCATACGTTTATGGAAAAGAAGTCACGGTTTCTGCTGCAGGAATAAAGCCCATAACACATGGAAAGATGTGCCAGTAGCTAGTAGACTAGTCAGCCAGTGATAGGTCAGCTGCTTTACAGATGTCAAAGGGGGAGACGTGGTCTCTGCTTCCACAAGCAACTCACTATCTGTTTAAATGCAGATTTTATGCCTGATCTACATGACATTAGTAGCAGCAGGGTGGTTTTGGCACAGGGGACAGTGGGTGGATCTAAATATTCAACAGTTTGAGCAGGCATGCTAAGACCCTGCTGTGGAAGCAGACATCAAGAGCTGGTTAGGACCGAGAGCCACTTTGAAGCCCATCTGTTCCAAGTCACTGTTTTACAGTCTTGTAAATCCTCCACTGAGCCTGGAACCCTCCTCTTGGAACAGGCAGTGTCAGTTTCTCTGACGGTCCTTGACCATGATTTCGGTAATGCTGCTATGTTGTCAAGGGTTCACAACTGTTTTGCTACGGTACATGGCATTTTCTGGAACCAAACTTCAACATCTCTATGAACTCCCTTTGTAAGGAACCTTCCCCTTTCCTTGCTCGGCTCAGCAGTGGAGCTTTTACAGGAAGGGGTAGTCTAGTAGCCAAGGTATACTCACAGCCCCCGCATCTTGCCTTGTGAAGCCAGTAGACTTCACCCCCTCAAAACCTACACAAGTCTATCAAGTCCATGCAGTTCCTACACCACTGCAGAGATCACCATCTCCATTCAGGTCCTTGGCAACCACTGACCTTCATGGGAAAGCCAAAAGCAAGGATGCCTTACAAGTAAACTGCTAGAAAACGCTTTGTCTCTTAATATACCGGAAATAAGTGCTATTTCTTGGATTTGGGAAAGGGGGGAGGGAGTGGGAAGAGAAATGAAAATGGAGATTTCACCCAGAAGCCAGCTAGCCCTCCTGCCAAGGACAAGCCAACTACTTCAGCTGATGTACAGTGTGCTGTTTGTCAGAGCAGTTTCCTCATTCCAGCACAAGCAGGTCTTTTGCAGGATTAATTCCTATAAAGCTGCTCTGTAGTCAAACCACCACTATCCTATGAAAATTTACTTTGGTGCAGCAGGAGTCTGTGTTTTTAGAGAGCAAGAAGTTTTGCAGACTGCACAAAGGCAACACTCAGCCAGCTCTGTTCACTTCCTCTGCTCTTCATAGTGTTTGGGACAGAGGAAGGCTATTTCTACAAATAAACCCACGTACTGAGCCCTTGCAGAGTAAGGCCATGGAAGGCTTTTCCATATCATCCTCACCAAATGATCACGCACTAGAAATACGCAGGCATACATTTGTAAACGGGTTTAAGCACCCATTTCAGAGCAGGATGAAAAATTACAAGACATTGAGGTTTTGGCTGCGATTTCTCATAAATGAGGAATCTTAATTAGGCAAAAATAGCTTTGGATTGCAATGAAGAAAGTTTGCCCCACACAGATGCAGAAGTTTCTAAAAGCATATTACACACGCGTCGCACCAGCTAACACCATCAAACTGGCCCACGTACGTCAAAAGCAGTAATTGCTCTCGGCATAAGACTTGGCACGTGCACTGGAAAAATCTTATTTGGAGAAACAACTCTGTCCTTGAGGATCAAAAGTTCTGCTGCTTGTAGCAGAATGCCAGACCGAGTTTGTTGCTTGTGTTAATATTCATTACCACCTCTAAGTTCCTGAGAGTTATACAATCACAATTTGTTTGAGTGTGTTCCTGTTACTTCCAACTGAAACCTGGTATTTGATGTTTATTTTGGAAGACCAAGCTGTCTTAAGAGCAACAAGGCACTGTAATAATCAACCCTGTGAGTGAATGAGTAAATGCTCATCCATCTAACAACTCTACAGACACTGTCAAAAACATACTGCAAATCATACAAGAAAACCAAGAAGTAGTTTCAGGAAGTCAGCAGCACCTACTCCAAGTATTTTCCTCCATCACTGCAGAGCAGTAAGAACAGCAGATAATTCTGCTGGACAATTCAAATGTATCTTCACATACTGCTAGCTGACTCTTGGGCAACAGAGCAGAAGCAAAACCTCATGCATTTCGGAACCAATCACTTACCGGTCTCATTTCCACATGCACCCCCACACCACCGCCACCACCAGAGCAGTACTTTGTGGTACAGGTTGAGCCTTTTTATGGGTCACTCTCCACATACCTCGTGTCACAGATTTAAGTGCTAATGTGTCCTACTACATAGCTCTTTATCTCATGGGTAGGACTTAGTATTACTTTCCTCTGGAATTTGGGAGAGGTGATAAGAAAACTTAAATGAAAACTGAAGGAGAGCTGAATTACTACCCCTTCAAACTGTAGGGTAGCACATTAGCTTCAAGGTGCTTACAATGAGTAACACACTAATAATTGCACTGTCATTGTGCCACGGACACCATTATTGAGTTGTAGAGCCAATCTTTCATCCCAGTCAAGGTTTAAGATATAAATGACACACACATTCCGTTTTTTAACCCATTCTACATAGGTCCCACAGGTCAAGTATATCATCCAAGTATTCATACAGCTACCCAATAAGCTATGTTGTAAAGCACTACAGTTTTAGTCTAATCAAAATATAAGTGGTTTGGTTCAACCCTGCCATGGCTCAGTCAGCAATACACTGCACAGAACTCTTGAGAATATTAACCCATTTTGGATTTTCACAGTACTTAAATACTTCGGATCCTTCAGTGAAAGCACCAGCCTTCTCCAGAGCAGCATGAACTGGTCCATGTAGCAGTAGCTTTAGATTAATTCTGCATTGTACAGACAAGCTACCCTCACCTAAACATAACTACAGCCTTGCTGGAGTGTTAAGTCAGGATAAATGTAAATCCTGAAGGCTTGCTCAATCAGTGGAGAAAAGCTATCCAGGCTGAACTAGAGGCAAACAGTTACAGGACTCGCTTACGAGACAAAAAGGGAGGAGGGATTGTTAAGGTTAAATCCTTGCCCAATTCCTGAAGAGAAAAAGCACACTGTCATGGTTTAATTCGTGACCCCTTGACATGACAGCTTAGGTAGCCAACCAGAGTCCAACACATGACCAATGTGAGAACAATTAGGGACCACTTCTCCATGGTCCTATAAATGGCACAAGAGGGCTGAACTTCCTCTTTCCTCCCTGAGCTGTGGTGCAGACAGATGGTGCTTTTGCATTCTCTGTTGAAAAGATAATCCCCCTCCATCCTTTCTCCTGATAGCTTCCAACTTCCCTTCCTTGCATTTTGTTTTCATCTTTCCACCGCTCCTTATTCTGTCTCAGTAACAATTTATCTCCTCACCCATTCCTTTTTCTTTCTCCCCTTCTTCCTTTCCTCTTTATCCATTTGAGCTTCTTCTCTATTGCATCCTTTTTCTTCCCTCTTTGTTCCTGCAGGGGTAGCACTTGCTGTTGGTAAAGTGAGGGGAGGTTGGTTTTGGTTGTCTTGGGGAGTCCTTTGTAAGGGGGCCCCTGGCTCATCACGGCTGCAGTCAGGCAGGGTGGATCCAGCCTGCCAGCAGTTCACAGGTTTTTTCCCTTCGTTTTAGTGTTGCTTGTTTGTTACTAAAACGTGTTAATTTTTACAATTGTCCTCTGTCTTACCCTGCCTTGAAGACCCTGTCAAATCAAAACCAGGACTTACGCTCTAGTCTCACTACAAAAAAAACTAGTGATAAATTCTGCAATTTGTTAAATATGGCCGCCAAGAAGAGCCCATTCTTGCAGTGAAAGCTCACTACAAACATTTACATTGGACACACGCTGTTTCTGACAGTTTTGCTGCAGTTTCAGCACACCCATTCAACAAAAGGACAGGTTTACACAAGGTACAGTCCATCCCCCCCTCAAGTAAGCAGCAGACAAGGCAAAAGGAACTGTGTCTCGCACATTAAGCAATGTTTACTAATTCATCTACAGCCAAACTAGTACTACATATCCCCTGCCTGCTAAGAAGTTTAAGACCACCACAGACTTACACTCTCTAAAAGACTGCCTGCAATCCAGGCAAAACGAAAACCACCACCAACTTCTATGCACAAGACAATTTACCTGTTGAGTCTGCTGCTTGGTCAAAAGACTTGAGAAGGAAGCTGCCTGTCCACCCCTGACATATAAACCATCTTTTGTAGCACTGGAACTCCCAGCGACAAGTTCTGCTGACGTAAAGAAGGCAGCCATGCTTGTGGACACTGCTGTCGTGCAGTTATTCCAGCAACTTGACATTAGGAAAAGGTTTTTCACTGACAGTGATCCGGTTTTGGAATGGGCTGCCCACAGAGGTGGTCGAGTCACCATCTCTGGAGGTGTTTAAGGTTAGGCTGGATGAAGTGCTGAGTGGCATGAGCTAGATGTCAGATGTTTAGGTTTACTTGGTTTTAGGTTGGACTGGATGATCTTTAAGGTCCCCTCCAGCTTCATCATTACTGTGAGACTGAACAGAGTACAACAGCCCTCTGCCGCTTGTTTCCTATGGAAGTGACTTAATTTATTCTAAGAGACAAATGGCTTCATGGGGCAGGGGGAATGATCACGAGTTCAGGAAAAGATCCATCTCTACATTTGTCCAAATCCCTAAAGATTTTCTTGCTGCATACTGCATATCGCTTCTAGCAGGGTAACAGCAGCTTTAAGAGCCACATGTGTGCGGCACATACTCCAGTAGGTTATCACCAAGACAGACCTACTGCATCAGGAACATTGCTTCCTGTAACAATGCTTTCAAGTAACAGCCAGACCCACTGATTCACTTAATATTTAATGAGATTACAGCTTGAGGTGATTTGACTGGAGACCATAAAACTTTTAGGAGCCCATCTGCTCTGCAAAACCAACCTCCCACACACAAGCCAGAGTATAAGATGAACTCCGAGAGCTGCAGTACAGTTCAGGCAGGAATCAAGTGCTGTTGGTACTCGTGATGGTCTGACACAGACCAGACAAGAGACTTGCACTTTCAGGCAAAGTTTCCAGATGCACCAGTACTCAAAAAAGAGTTCCCATATGCAGTGTACTCAAGGGGAATGTTTGCACCCGATCCACAGACCTTTCATCAATCAAGAGGAGGTCAGCCGCCTTGGGCTGCTTCCCCCACCATTATCACACCGGTAACAGCAAATACAAACAGTACCTGCAATTGCTGCAAAGTTACCAGAGCTGCAAAAAAACTGGTGCAATATTCACCTCGCACATACACCCAAAACCCCGAAGTACCCTTGATCAAGGGTTGCTGCACCTGAAAAACTAATCAGGCTAGAAGCCAGTCAGCACTGCTTTCTCTTCTCACTCTGCACTTTTGTTTCTTCACAAGTAACAAGCACACACATTTTCAAGATCCAACTGGCTGTTTTGCTGATGCTTCCCAGTATCAGATCAAACACTGACTTCTCTTCCAATAAATCCTGATTTGGAGAGAGAGAGAGAGAGAGGGCAGGAGGGGAAAAGAGCTACTGTTTTTACTCTGTTACTCTTTACAGACCTGTAAAAATGCAGCAATCCAGCAAGACTTTAAGTCTAGATGTAAATGCTGAACAAATACTCGGACTTTGTTACTCTAAACCTGACCTTGTTAGTAGTAAACGAGTCAATCCCACTGGACAGCTGTGTTCTGCAGCACAAAAATAATCAGGTGCAGTTATTTTTTTTCCTCCCCTTGCAGGCTGGGATGTTTTGTTGTTTTGTTCCCATTCCAGCAACAGGCCTCGATATGTGAGTTACATCTGGAAACGGACAAAAGCCAACTGCCCAGCAGTATTAGAAAATTAAAACATCAGGTCAGACTCAAACAGACTAGGAAGCCAAAGGTCAAAGCAGCATTAAATCATTAGTTTCCCAGCTGCCACCAAAGCACGGAGTTGACCTTTGATTTTGTAAGAAGTGGTCCAAGCAATTTTCTGGTGGCAATATGGGCAATCTGGCACAGTAGAACATTAGCCTTCAAAGGGGTGGATGGAATGGAAAGGAGAGTTAAGATCTTGTAGGCAAAGATTAAGCCAACTCTATCTCCACACCAAATTCACTCCAAATGTCTAAGTACAGTCAATGACTATGAAGTTTTCAAACTTTATGCAAAGATACTCAGTATCTGAACCACTCCAATAGCTCTTATTCATCTCATAGGGAGAGTGGTAAGAATTTAACATTACTGCCCTCTAGAGAATACCTGAATACTCCTCTTAGAATGGTTTCAGTTTTCAGGAGAATAGTTGCAAGAAGTTGAATCAGCTGTGTATTTTTAAACAAAAATACATCCATGACAGCTACAACACCGACTGCAAAGGACCCAAACAACCCTATCTTCCCATAGAAGCAGCACAGCATTTTTTATCTCAGCTATTTCTTTAGCCTCCACGATCAGAAATTTCATCTACTACTGCCGACTGGTAAAAGTTCCCTATAAAATGCCCTGCTGAATGTCTAATGTCCAGGTTAAGCTCCGCTCTGGCTGCTTCCAAGTTCCTAGAAAGGAGATGTTTTTATTGCTGCTTGGCAAAGAACACCAGAGGTGTCAGAAGGGCTTTCAACATGAAGAAAATCTGAAGAGCACATCTGATCCTCCATTAGCAGCGAAGTACATACACACATACAAAGCCAGTCTGCATGCAATCACACATTAGGACATATCTATGTACCTACTTTTAAAGCGATTCAAAGCCATTTCCTTAGTCCAGAAGGCTCACCCAGCCCAGACTTTATTGCAAAAGCAGTAAAATAGCTGTTGCTTTCCTTCTGCGTTTTAGGATCAGCCGGTTGTTCAAACAAGACAAAGTGCCACCTCCCCATCCTACACCCCAGAGTTCTAGAACTAGTCACTACCAGCTCTTCAGATAAGACAACTACTACTAAGTCACAGCAGCAACTTTACACACAGCAGTGTCATGTAACCACAACTCCAAGTGTCACTGGGTGAGGGGAGGGTTAGTCTTTTCTAAGAACAATCAGACAGTAATGACTTGAGCAAAAATAAAAGACTCTTACAAATTGGAAGAGACTTCGAAAGGTCATCCAGTCCAATTCCTCTGCCAGAGCAGGATCCCCTACATCCAGCTGTACAGGAACAGTCCAGGCACATTTGAAACATCTCCAGAGAAGGAGACTCCACAACATCCCTGGGCAGCCCATTCCAGTGCTCTGTCACCCTCACAATGAAGAGGTTTCTTCTTGTATTCATGTGGAACCTCCTATATTCCAACCTATGGCCATTTCCCCTTGTCCTATCATTGGATGCCACTGAGAAGAGCCTGGCTACATCCCTGTGCTGCTAGCCACCTGGACGTGTTTGTTGGGTTTTTAAGTACCATATTTTCACTGGCAAGCACACCACCACAAATACCTTAGTGGAGAAAGATGAGCAGAACCACCTCTCTTGCTGCACCTTTTCTTTCCACTTCCAGATCACACAGCCAATACAAGCACAAAGCAGTCCAAGTGTACAGACCGCACATACAGGTCACAGAACTGACACAAAAGGCTTCTCTCCAAATAACTGAAATACAAGAAGTTCCATCTGAACATGAGCAGCTTTTTTACTTTCAGGGTGGCAGAGCACCAGAATAGGCTGCCCAGAGAAACTGTGGAGTTGTCCTCTCTGGAGATATTAAAAACCCACCAGGACATGAAGATGCGTGATCTGTTGTAGGATAACCTGCTCTAGCAGAGGGGTCAGACTCTATGATCTCCAGAGGTTCCTTTAACCCATGCTGTCCTGTGTATCCATGATATCCAGCTACTTTTATATTTTTTGAAAACATAATTCTGTTTATTGAGCTAGAAATCAAATCAGACTAAATCCTAGAGCTCCTCGAGGGTTTGAGTAGTCTGTGGACTGTAACTAGCGCCCAAATGCTGGACCAGCACTGCAGGTATTCATTTGCACTTTGACAGAACCTCATGCAGTCTGCAAGGGCCCAGTTCTCCAGCCTGTCCAGGTCCCCCTGGACAGCCTCCCTTCCCTGCACCCTATCAACCACCCCACACAGCTTGGTGTTAATCGGCAAAGTGCTGAGGGGGCACTCAGTGCCACTGTTCATGTCACCAAAGATGTTAAACAGTGGATCCAAAACAGACCCCTCATAACTGATCTCCATTTGGACACCCTGCCTCATTCTTACTCTGACTGCTGTGAAACTGAAGCGATCTCTTCAGTCTATAGTAGGAAAAAATAGTTTCCAGCAGACTTCCACTCTCCTATCTGTAAGAGGCCTAGAGCCAGGACTTCAAGTTTACAGCATAACACAAACGCCCTAAAGCTCAGGACCATTCACAACAAACCCCTAGAGAACTGAATCATTAACACCATTTTTGCAAGCAGCCAGCTTTAGTGATGAAAGCAGCCCTTGCATGCCCCAGACAGAGCTTCCAAGTAACACAATGGGCCTCTTATTTCTTCAACAGGGTAATAACTAGCAATACAGTCCATCAAGATAGCAAGAAGGGCAGAACATTATGCAGCTATCACTCTCCACACCCCAACTGAAGAGGCCCATTTGATATCACCTAATGACAATGAGGGCCCTTGCAGTGTTCTACAACAAAGGTCAGGGAAAAGGAAGACAGACCCTTGGGAGTCAGACCAGGGTCAACCAAGAGGCCTCATTCCACGACTACATGTTCTTCATCTTTGCTACTGTGCCTCTTATCACTAGGGCCAGATGCTAGGGAGACGGTGGAGAATATAACAGCAGAAGCTAGGGACAACAACTTGAATGTTCAAGTGTGGTGGCCAACAGCAGTGAAAAGCTACTACTGAAAGCAAAATATTGGGCATAGCTGAAATCAGCCCCTTTCCACAGAGCCTAGAGACGCAAGAAAGATGCACAGCTTCCCTTGACTGGCCCTAAACCTTCTATGCATAGTGACAGAACCGTATGCCTGAACACTCCCAGAGGGCTGCCCAAACGGGCAACAAACCCACTCCCATCTCCACACAAGTTCTCTCACTAAAGGCCCTCTTGCCTTCAAATCCTTCATGATGCATACAAGGATACGAAAAGGTGGATTTTTTTGTGATGGGCTCTTTGCTTCCTCATAACATGCTGCATCAGTTTGGCAGATGACTATACCTCAAGGGAAGCAGCAGAGTAGAAGCTGAGATTTCTCCAAGACCAGTGGTTGGCAAAAGCCGACAGCCCTCAGCTTAGCTTCAAGAACAAAAAAAAAAAGGGGGTGGGTGGGTGCATATTTTGTCCATTTCATACTACAAGGACTTGTGGATGAGCTTCCCGGTCATGTCTCTCAGCATGACGAGAGAGAGTTTAATTAGAGGCAGGGCTTCCAGTTTGCCTTTGATAGAAGAACCACATCCAGTTTTACTTTCTAGCTCTGGTTCTAGTTTTTGTCATTCCTGCTATTCAGAAACATGTGTTCAAGAGTGACAAAGCCATGTGCCTCAGTCTCCTTTGGAGTCACTCCAAGCCTAACCTGGGTGGCAAATAAAGATTCCCTGAGACACTAAAGTAGCACTAGGCTAGCAGTACTTTGTGCTACTCCTGGGAATAGGTAGACATCTAGCATTCCTCTATTCCTCTGTTCTGAGAAAGGCCATGAACCTTGAACAGCTTATCAGCCAGCATCCCTGTTCAGATATACAGGGCAGGTTAAATTATCCCAGGAGACATTTTCTCTTACTGATGGTTTCTTTCCTGCTTGGAGAAATGCACAGGCCCAAGAATGGAAGACTGACTCTGACATGCTGCTGCACTGAAAGAGGTCCTAGGAGAAATGGAAACAGCCCTTTGCTTTCATCAAATTGGCTCTCTTCAGCTGAGTTGAGAGACAAGCTTGGAGCTGTTATTAACACCTCAGAAAAGGAAACACGTGCACAGTGTCTCAAAGCCAGATTATGCTTGGCTACAGAGGGTCAGAGCAACTCACTTAGGCAAGAGTGAAATCTGAAGTCAAGACTAGTCTGCTTCTGCAAGGTTTGGCTCAGCTGCCAGCCACAGGCAGTAGGGGAGTACAAGGGGGCCTGTGGGTGACTTGAACACAAGTATTCCTTTCTGCTACTGATACGATCTGGGACTGGCTGGCAGCAGACCCTTGTACCTTAAAGTCAACAGCTCCCCTAAAGGCATACAAGATGTTGTCAGTAAAGCAGACATGGAGATTTCTCTACTAGCCAGTACTCTGTATGACCTCAAACAGCTTCTAATAAAAAAGGGGGAAATTAAGCAATACAGTATTCAGAGTTAATACAATTAATACAATACAGTATTAGAGCAATAGTGCTCTCATCTGGGAGCTGAAAGCCTCAGCTAGGTAAACCTTTAAATGTGAACCTCTGTAAGCAAAGCTTATCTTGCAGGAAGCTGCATGCTCAAAACAAGGTAATTCCAGTGAAATCCAGATGAAGACACTTGAGGTCTGGAGCAAATACATGTCAGGAAGGGATTTCTTTTTCTGATGGGAGAAAGGATTCAAGAAGGGAAAGGAAAAACACTTACCAAGGATGTTCCCAGCAGACAGTTCCTTTGCATTCCTTTCCCCTCCTTTTCCTCCCATTTTTAAAAAACAGGAGCAAACTTACAGGTTAAGGATTCTGATCAATGCAACATGGTAGGAAAAGAGCAGGAGGTCAAGAGGAAATGATTAATCCTGTGCAGAAGACTGGCAGGATGAGTTGGAATGGCTTACTAGAACAATGCACCCCACTAGTAAGCAGTCAAAATGCCCTTACAGTGAACAGGAGCCCCAGTTACACTGTACATGTTCTTTCCTTAGTCTGAAGCATACATAATTCATTATAACTAGACTTTAAAGGCGTTTGATTAGAAGACAGGTGAAAAGTCTGTGCCAGGCACAAGAGTTAACAACTTCACTCCGGAAGTGCTAAGAGCTCCATTCTAAGGTGGTAACTGCAGAAGGCTTCAGTAAGCTATGGAAGGGGGAACACCAATTACAGACTGCAGTTTAACACTGTTTTGAGCTCACGCTCAGCTACTATCTCTTCTTGATTAAAGGCTACTCTGTTAACAGCATAGTTCAGTACGCTAAGGAAAAAGAGCAAGCAGATTTGCTACAGGCAATACTTTGGACTTCAAGGTGTATATGGTTCAAGGTTTACTGTATTAGATAGCTGAGGGGAGCAGTTTCATGGTGTCAAGCCTGATAAATACCCAGCTTCAGGTCACTGTCCCTCTCCCACACCATTTCTCTCTTGTAGTTTCAGTATCAGCATTACAAGATCCACACTGGAAACAGTCAGCACTACTTCCAAAACAATTGCAAACCTACATAAAGCATCTACCCGGGCTGTAATGGAGCGCATGGTAAGATGACAGGTTTGTGTTTGCAAACACGCAAGGGTTTCACAACTGCTTTAGGACTGACCCAAGCAAGTCCTTCTATTAAGGAGCCACCATCCCACCAATATTCCCACCCTCTTAGTCAATGCCCTCACACAAGCACTATGAGCACCTTGCAGTGCGGATCAGAAATCAGATCTGACTGAAGGCTACCAACGAGCAATGAAGGTGCTCACAAGTTATCTCAGTGCCCTCACAGGGCCTGTAGTGCCAATGCTGGAGCAATGACAGGAATTCTACTACAAGGTGTAAGCACTGTCGCCCATATAACAATTGGTGGGAAGCACTAGCCAGAGACAGAGGGGCTGCCCTGCCCCTCCTCCCTGCAGCAGCAGGCTCTTCACTTGTGGGGCCGCTGCAGAACCACAGCGGGGAGGCAGCGCCCTAGAGTGGCACTGCGGGTCGCCTCAGCATCTGCAGCCAGCCTCCATTTTGAAGAGCTGGAGGCTCCCAGTGCAGTCTGGAGAGGCTGAACTTCGGCTTCTGACAACTGGCAACACAAACGGCAGGCTCACACGAGTGCTTTCCAACACGGGCTATCACAAATGCCTGCAGTGTTGTCACCTGCTGCTTCTGTGTATTCACCCTTCCCCACCACCTCCCCAGTAACCTGGGCACCAAGTCCCACCACCCACCCCATGCCAGAGGAAGGGCTGCACACAGACCTATGGCGCAAGAGCAGGATTTTGGCGGACAAGCCTTTATGGCTCTCAGAAATATCAACTTAATAGTTGGGAATGAAAGCACCGAGTAGTAATTTAAATGTTAACCTACGTTCCTCCCCCCACCCCATCTGTCCACAGGGGAAGGGGACAGGCTGTGCAACAGCACCGATTTTAAAACAGGAAGGATTTGTGCATTAGCAGGTCATTTTGGCCAGGGAAATCCCCACCTCCCAAGAGCAGTCTGAAGGCAAAGCTTGGTTTAATGGCCAAGAAAAAACCCAGCTAGCATGTCTTTTCGCCAGCACTTGAACGCCACCAGTACAGGCCACATCCTAGACACACCACTTCAAACCCTCAGAACGCCAGCTGAAACAAACTCGGGACTGGGTTAAGTTCTAGGTCTACACAGAATCAGGCTGGTTTTCAGCAACAAGTGGCTAATGAGAGCAAAGGCTCCTGCGAGCCGACCATATTACTTTCTGCACCGTGTGTGCAAATACATAGGACAACCCCATGTGGCTGGTTCAACATGCCAAATACAAGGATGTTAGAAAGCCAAATTGTTGTCTGAAGCTCAGTGCACGTGCTGGGTCCAGTGCAAACATCCACTTTGCTCTGTCTCTCCACACAAAAGCTGGGAAAGTGGATTCCAAAGTTCAAGCACTGTTACTGCAGGGAAAATACCAAAATGAAGCCCACGATCTTGCTCTAGTAGTGTTTCCCTGAAATTGAAAAGGATCATGTTCTTTGATGCCTCCATCACACAAGTAAAACACACAGGTTATTTAGGTTGCAGGTCCCAAGCCCACACACTTATCCATAGTCCATGACTCACTAAAACTTCAGTGAATAAAACAGGCCTCATCCATCTGTAGTCACCCACTGCAGTATGAGCCTATTAAAAAGTGAAACAGCCAGTAAGGTCTTGAACAGATAGAAGTGGTAACCACTATTAAAATAAAGGGTAGCATGGGTTCTTCAGAGCGATTCCTTCTGCTGTTTTTCTCCACTGTTTCCCGCTTCATTGTAATGTATTATCATCCAGGGTGAGTGGGACCACTAGCCAAAAGCTAGCAGCTCAGAAAAGAGGCAGTGATTTAAATGCACCCCAAAGCATGCAGATGGTTTATGGAGTCTCCTCCTATTCCACAGGCAACAAGCATGTCATGGGGGCAAACCCATTTCAACCTTTGGCTGAATTTCATGATCAAGCCAACGTGCTCACCCCCCAAGCTGATTAACCTCCTCAAGTTCTTAAGTGTTATTGACAGCCACAATTTTCTAACACCGCAATCCCCCCGAAAAAAACACTGCTCGGATTCGAAAGCGAGTTCTTGCCCCTCTTGGCACAATAAAGAGCCCAATCTCTCAGCGCAAGCGTTTTGGGAGTCGCAATCCGAATTCCACCCAGAGAAATGCTCTCCAGTTGGAGACTTCTCCCCAGTGGCCTCAAGCAACAGCCCTTTCATCGAACCGAGAGCTGTACAGGGGGCAGCAGTGCTGTGACCACCACCGCATTTAACTCCTTACACTGGGCAAGAGAGAGGGAGAGGAGGCATTTGCCAGCCCTAGCCACGGCTGATTTAAGGAACAGATTAGGGAAACGGGCAGGAACAAGCGCAGGGCTTCCTTTCAAATTTGAGAAGGTAGGTGTCTTGTTGCTAGCCCTCCCGGCCACATTCTGTGCCTTTCTGTGTTAGGACTACCTAAACAAGATGGATGCAGTCAGTATCCAGGCAGCAGCTGAACCTTGAGCACTAGAAGGGCACTCTGGGGTGGGGGATGGAAGAGGGAGAAGGAGGAAGCCATTTGGCTATAAAAAGGATCTTTCTTTCCTGTTGAAATGCAATGGTGAAGAGTGTCAAAACGGCTTAAAGGTGGGGAGGTCAAGCACGTTTTGAGATGTAAAAACACTCTGCCTTTGTCAAAAGGCCCAGACAAAAAAAAAAAAAATCTTAAGGTAGGTTTTTGTTCTTTCATTCCAAGGAGTTTGCCATTGTAATAGCTGCAAGCAATTCTTAAGTTACCATTATCTGCTCACTTTGAATAGTTCTCGCTCATTTGTGATGTTAGCGTTTTACCCTAATACAGCTGCCACTACAAAAACACATCCCAAAAGTCCTCCAGTAATTTTCAGGCACAGTGTATTTTATTTGCCAATCCTTCCTGCCCCCAGCAAGTCTCCATTAAAGAAAACACAAACCAATCACTACTGCTTGTATGACTGACTCCACATAAAGGAGCCAGTGGAAAGCAGACACCCAATAGTGGGGGTTCTTACAGCACAGCATCAGCAACTTTAATCTGTACACCCAAGTTAAAAACAGCATATGTGCTTTTTACGGCTAAACTTAAGCTTTTAGGAACCTGTGGGAGTATCACGCTACATACCATGTCACTCCAAGACTGGTATTTCCAGGCTCTTCTACACCTTATGACTTACAAAGCTGGACAAGTACTGATGCTTACAACCAGTCAAGATGCGAGACATGGGTAAGTATGGTGTCTTTCCCCCCTTTTCCATTTCCTCACTCTAAAATTTGCAAAAACAAAACAAAAAAGGAGGCATATGGCTCGTACAATAAAACCTCATTTGCCACAGCTCCAGCTCATATTCTGGTCTGCACTGCAGTAATACAGGGTTTGGTTTGTTTTTCTACTTCAGGATAAACATTTTAGCGATATGAAGAAGGAACCTCTGGAGCACAGACCCCAGACCACCCCCACTCCCACTGATGAGAAAGCCAGGCTCATCCTTACTAGGCCAGTCACTCACGTTCTGCTCTATAAAGCTGAGTAACTCCCACAAGAGACACCAAACTACCATCCCAGAAGCTGGACCTGAAAGTTAATTCACAGGAAATTGGATTTACACCTGCCTCATCTTTGGTAAGTGAACACAACAGGGGTACAGCAGAGCAGAGTCACTTCACCATGATTCCGACACTTGAAGGGGCTGGGGTAGGGGGTGTAAAAAGCAGGCTACCTTTGGGAAAAGGTTTTAAGCTGCATCTTCTGAACAGATGCTAGAGACTCAGACCCTCGATCCCCATCATGGAGCTTAAGTTACACATCACAAAATTAATTCCATTTGCTAATATAGAAGTCAGGATGTTGTTAGCATCCTGGCAATCCCACTCAACCACTGAAGTCCTCTCATGTTCTGTAAGCACCCTGCCTCCTTCTCAAGTTTCCGCATTCCACTAAATCTTAGTGCAATCCCCACCCCAAGCAGCAACTGGTATTCTAGCCCTTTGGGATATGGCTATTACTGCTTTGCAAAGCTGTTCTATGGAAAAAGTCTCTACCTCACTTGGGCAGGTTTTAGGCAGGATGTCTTCCCAGCACTCCCGTGGACTGGCCCTCCTAGAGTAAGAGCCAAGGTATCAGGGGTGATCCTTAAGGCCAGCTGAAGCTTCCTGTTTGACTGGGCTGCAGAAAACACTGTGCAGCGAAACATTCCAACACTGGATGTTTACAGGAAAAAAGGCAGGGCTTTCAGCTAGCAAAGGCATTTGGGTCAGAACATAACCTCCCTCTCAACCGGGAAGTCTCCTGAGATTAAGGGCTAGTTATTCTAATCCCATGCAGTATAGGTAACAGTGAAGCTGCAATACTTGAAAGAACTTCTAACCAGCCTCACTAAAACTGCTCTCAGAAACACGGTCAGAGGCCAGCAACACCCTGTCTCCCTAACTTCATAGAATTCAGTATTTGACTAGCATTGCTTAGTTGAATTAGCCCAGAACTAAGAACATTAGAAAATATTTATTCAATCGCTTTCCAGGGCATAGAAGCTGGATCTCCTTGTAACTCCTTTCTCTTCTTCCAGGGTAAGATCATTATTAATATTCACACACAAAATTCTCTACATAGTATTCAGACTCACCATGTAACCACACTATTATTCAGAAACACATCCTCAGAAATCACCACACTAAACTAGAAAGAGTATTTTTTAAACAGTCAGGACAACTAGTAGCCAAGAGGCAGCAGTGTTTCTATGGGGTACGCAAGAAAGCTACCAATTGTTCATAGCATTCTAGCAGGGTAGCAAGCCCAGTGGCACAGAATTTAAACCACACATCTCCCCACCTCAGCTGCGCCCAAGTACCACCATCTAGCCTCTTCGGACTATGTCCAGTTATTGGTTAAAGCATTAACTAGTAGTAGTAGTATACTACAAGCAGTAACAGTAATTGGATGCTTCTAGACAAGGCTGCAATATTTTAGCAGTTTATTAGTCTGCACAAAAATTAAAGCATTATTTAAGTGACTGTTTTTAGTTGTTTTTTTTATATTTGACCAAGAATTTTCAGATTTAGAATGAAGACTGTAGCTTTTTCAATTTTACTTAGATTCACGAGAAAGTAACAGCAATCATATGATTCAGTACTTAAATTTCACTTGGCATTTAAGCTAGCCTAAAGAAATCCCAAGACTGCCTCACCTCTGAGTTTTTAAACACAGTTATTGAATACAAAGATGAAGTTTCAGTTCACATGTTCAGTGCAAAGGTCACAAGCTCGGCAAGACCATGATCAGAAACATTCCAGGGCAGCATTGCTTAATTCATGGCAACAACTTCAACAAAAGCACTCAAGGAATGGTTTCCCTCCGAAACTCCATATGGGATCAAACATGAAGCAATTCAGTTTACTCCAACAAGTGGCTTCTCTGACCACAGGAGAGCCGGGTATTTTGACTATTTGTTTGGCTGCTTTTCTTTATTTTTTTTGTTTAAAGGTCTTTCACTGTGAAAGTATTTCTACCTAACCGCAGCAGACACAGAACCATGGCATGTGTATTTGTCAGCAACATCTGCACTACTTGGAGACAAGCACATGAAATGGGGAAAAGTAATCCACACACCAAGATATTCTGACTTACTGACTGGGAGTATCTTCCAACAGCAGCCATTTGGTACCAGCGGGCTGTGGGCAGCAGCTTGCCCGGGTCAGACAGGGCTCTCTGAAGAGGAGCTTCCTTTTAGATCCCTGCCATTTTATACCTTTTCACATCATGCTGCTCCAAAGCATGCTACTTCACTGGAATGTGTGCTGCCAGACTTACAGCTCTGGAAGTCACCTTTTATAATTTGCCCCTACTTCTCTCCTTAGGGCAAGGAAGGATACAGCTGTCTGCGAGAGTATCCCTGCCACAAGAGCAACGAAAACTGCCCATCTGTTTCCAAAATGAGAATCCAGCAGTACACATGACAATTATCTCTTTACCTTAAGAAAATTTATACCGGCAAGCTTTGTAATAAACACAAAGAATTTGCTTTATTCCTGGCACGTCAAAGGGGACTCCCCAAGAACAGACAACTGGAATAGTACCATAATGAGAACAGACTCATGAGCAGACCAATTTCCATCGCAAGGGAAATCCACACACAAATGCTCCGGACTGCTGCAAGAAGGTAATGACGTTCTTAAATGCTGAAGAATACCTACAACAGCAACCGAGGTACACAGGACAGCATACAGCATCAGCCAGTCTCTCCTGCTCACAGCACATAATGTCAGCTGGAATTTATCGCCATTCTTTTTTTGTTTTGGTGTTTTAACATACAACAGCTCCTCTTTCCAATCCATCTCCTAGTTTGTGTTTCCTTGCATGTATCCCCTCAGGTAGCATTAATTTAATGCCACCATGTTCGATGACATCAGTACAGATAGTGCTGAAAATACTGTTTTCTCCTTGTGGACTAGTTAATTTACAACTACACCCTACACAGCTTCCCATAGTGAACACTGGTAAAGACAGCACTGCAGTTCCAGCAGGTTCAATACATTATTACTTGGTTAACCTGCAAGATTTATCTTTCATGTAGAAGAAAAGTCAGTCTTAGTATACTAGCCAGTCAAGTGACCGTGGCACACCACATTAATTTTCATTGCAGTTTCTGAATGTCTAGCAGAATCACTCAACACTTCCCCAGAATGCCCACAATGCTCTTCCTAGCATTAAAATTCCTTCATGATCTAAGTAACATCACATGCAATCAAAGCATACAACTGCTCTCTGAAAATACTTGAGGGGTAAGCAGCTCAAGATTTAAAGTCCCCTCAACACTTCAGGCTCAGGTAAACACTGATTTAGTGGTTTTCCACTAAACGTCTTTCTGCTACAAGTAAGTCCAAGCCGGCTTGACACATCTGCTGCTACTCAGAGTAGCAGTACAGATCCACAAGTAGGTACCTAAGAGCTTGCTGACAAGATAGAGACAGGATAACATCGCCTTGCCAGAAAGGCAGTAAATGAAGGTAAAAATCCTGTTTGTTTTGACAAGTCACGTTTGTCTAAAAAAAAAAAAAAATTAACCCATCAGGATTCAGATTCATATGCATTTATGCAGTTTGTCGCTGGGAAGAGAGTGGCTGAGGTTTGCAGTGAACAACCCTCCAGCAGTACACCAGCCATGCAGAGGAACACAGCTCAAGATCTTACAAGGCTGGCTTCCCCACAACACCGCCCTACTTATTAGACTGTTCAATAACCCCCACACTACCTATCCACCAACAACCATGTCACTTCAACAGAGAGCTCAAGATTCATAGAATGGTTCAGGTTGGGTTGGAAGGGACCTTAAAGATAATCTACTTCCAACCCCTCTGCCATGACCAGGGACACCCCCACCAGATTAGAGTGCTCAAGGCCCCATCCAGTCTGGCCCTGAACACTTGCAGGGAAGGGGCAGCCACAACCTGCCTGGGCAACCTGGTCCAGGATCTCAGCACTCAGCACTCTCTCTGAAGAATTTCCTCCTGACTTCCAGCCTAAACCTCCCCTCTTCCAGCTTGAAACCATTTCCCCTGGTCCCATCACTACAAGCCCTTGGAAACGGCCCCTCCCCAGCTTTCCTGTAGCCCTCTTTAGGTACTGGAATGCCTGAAGGTGTTCGGTTCTACTTTAACGTTTGCCCTTAGGTTGATCATCAGTACTTTCTGCTGTCAGTAACTGTATGCACTCATAGCACACTCATCAAGTTACTGCTGTTTTACATCTTAACTGAGACCAGCACCTAGAAAGAAACTGCTGCGGACACCCTGGGGTAAAGAGCTGAAATCTGCATTTCTCGGCATTGAAATGTAGGAGCAAGAGCTGTCTTGCAAATGCACATCCTTGGTCCTATTGTTAAGGGAGTCTCCTCACTCAAGGGAGTCTCAAAACAGGGTTGGAGGGAAAGAAAATGATGGGAAATGGGCAGTACCTACAAGGAAGAAGGGTGGAAAGACCAAAGAACCGAACCAAAAGATAACAGGTTAAGCTGCGATAACGGCAGGAGAGTCATATTTTTAACCTCCCCTCCTAAAACATAAGACCCAGAAAACTCTCATGGAAGGGAGCAAACTCCTTATAACCGATCTTAAAGCAGGGCAAGAATACATGCTGGGGAAGTAGTACTCAGCATCCAAGAGAAATACTGTTCTACCAACTTAGAAATATGATCAGTCTATGTTCAAACCTACTTGCTTGACCTTAGTCCAACAGAAAATCCTACTATCACCAACTTCTCACTCACCTACTGAGCAGGGACAGCCTTACAACTACGAGCTACCATTCCCGCCTTGCATCGTAGGATTGGTTGAAGTTTTGGGTTAGGTTTTTTTTTGTTATACTATTAGACAGTCAAAGTATTTAGCACATCACTCAAGTATTCTCTTGGAAGGCTGCCTTTCTATTACAGTTCGTTTTATGGGGCTGTAAATAGCATTCTTAGAATTAAACAAGCAAGAACCCTCACAGCTTTGCAGTTGGCTTTTCTAAAAAATATTGTACGCTTTGCCCAGATTTTCAGTGAAGGAAAAAGGTTTACAGGGTAACTGTTCCAAACAGCCTGTCCTAGAGAGAATAAATACTTTCAAGTACTGATCAGGCACACCCACATTTAGCAGTCACTAAAACTCACTAATCAAGAACAGTAGCAGACTGTTAATTCGCAGAATAGAAGTCTCTCAACAGGAGCTGAAGACCTGAAAATGCTTACTTGTTTTAAAACAATTTGTAGGCCCACTGGGCACAAGGACACAAATGCAATTTTAAGCTTTTCAAAGCACACTGTTGAAAAGAATGAGTAAACTGAACAAGTTCCTTCTAAGAAGCTACTTCTAGAAGAGCTGTACTAACCAAGAGTGGAATGTCTGTTTTTCCCTTTGCAATTGAAACTTTTAAGTCTGGGAAGAACCCCAAGTGTCCTCTCCCAGTTAGTCTTTGGAGCTTTGCAGAACACATCAGCTTTAGAAGCCGGATACTCCAAGCTGTGGCCAACAGCCCTTCACTGTTTCTTTTTACACAGGTCGACAAGAAGTCCCGAGAACAAACTGCCATTTTAGCCCATTCCACGAGTGAGAGCAAGAGCAACGCATGAGCATAGCCTTTCCAGTACACGAAGCACACTACTCATTTGGACATTCCGGTTTGTGCGAGTTCTTTAGGAAGACTGCCATGGCAGGAAGATACATAGATACCACAATAAAACAACCTCCCAGCAGCACAATTCCCATAGGGCTATTGGTTTGGTTTTGTTGGTTGCTCTGGGTCTTGTGGGTTTGTTTGGGTTCATCCCCCGCCCCCCCACTTCCTTGCCCCTCAAGTATGCCCCACCAGAACACAAGTGTCCTTTTTCAAGGTCCTTTTCCCCCCAAATTCATGCTTTCCATCTCTGACATCACTAACTCCAAGAATCAAAAAAAGCTTCCCAAAGCTTTCTAGAAAATTCTTTCAGGTGTACAGCAGCACTGGAGAAGCCAGGAAAAGCACACTTGCAAACCGAAGACTAAAGCATTACCACATTCCACTAGACTAAACCTCTATTAACCAGTTAAACAAGCACTCCACAGAGAAACTCTTGTGCTACACTGTCCTCAGGTAGGCTTTTTCCCCCCCCCAAGCAGCTTCTTGTTCTGTCCAGATTTCATAGTGGGCAGCAGCTACCTCCAGCTCTTCACAAAAATCCCAGCAAACTCCCGTGTGTTTGACACCCCAGAGGAGAAGACCACCACTTTCCTGTTTCAGATGAAAAATCAAGTTTCAAACCATTAGCAGCAAGAAAATGTTTCCCAATGACACTAAAGAATGGCCTTCCACTGCCTTTTTCAGACCTGTGAAACAGTACTTGTGATCAGAGGAAAAACTCACGAGCAAAACGCTTTAAATGAAGAACACTTAGAAGTTCCTATTTTTGAATCCCTGAAGTTTTCGTTTGCATCACACAGGAAGCTAAAATGGTAGTTCTTGAGCAGCTAGTAGAGGTGAGGGAAGAGACCTCCTCCAGATTGCCTGAAACTACACGAACAAGTAGCATTTTCTTCATTACAGGAGTCATCATTCCCACCTCACCGTTTGCTTTACTAGAGCGGGTTACACACCGGACACGGCAGAAAACCGACTCCACGACAGAGCAGGGACTGTGGGGTCTCCAGACTTTTCTCGCCGACACCTCCTCCACGGTCTCGTACCCTCAGAAGGGCAGCGAGTAACACAGACCTTCCCTGGGCTTTTCCCGCCGTCCCCCGGAACGAGACCCTGCACCGCGCAGCGAGACCCCTCTGAGTGTCGCCTTGCGCCGTCGCCGGGCTGGCGCAGGAGGAGAGCGGGGGACACCTCTCGCCGCGCTACGCCCCGACTCATTCGCGTCTCCCGCCCGCCGCACCGGCTGCCGGCGGGGCGACCGTAACC